>PJEM01010692.1:0-60244 GCA_004023845.1 Helogale parvula | reverse complement strand
GTGAGAGTGAGTGTGTGTGTGTGAGAGAGGGCAGGGAGAAGGAGACACTGAATCCAAAGCAGGCTCCAGGCTCTGAACTATCAGCAGAGAGCCTGATATGGGGCTTGAACCCACGAACTACAAGATCATGACTTGAACTGAAGTCAGCTGCCCAACCAGCTGAGCCACCCAGGTGCCCCAGGACTTCAAATATTTTAACAAAGGAAATGTTATCTTCAGTTAGTTGAGAATATTTTCCTTCTATATTTTTATTCTTTAAGCAGTAACACTCACTTTGTCTTTTTACAGAACTACAAGTTTTAGTCATATTCTAATAATAAGACAAAGTAGACTGAAGGCAGGTAGGGATGAAGCTCATATCAATAGTGGTTTGGTGCTTTGTTTTTATTTATAACAAAGATAAGTATTTGAATTTAACCTTGAGAGAGGGTACGTCACAGAGATTAATGAGACTGCTGAAAGAACACTGGCTCTTGTGAGTTAGCTCTCCTGAGACCAACGAATATTAAGAATAAAGTTTAAAGCAAGTGAAAACAATAGAAATAGTGATAGGAAAACCTTACATATCTTTAGACACATCCTCTTTTTAGAAGCATTATCAGTGAAACATTTGTGTTTTTCTTTAAAATCTGATTGGATTTGCTCTTTCAAAAATAAGCATTCTTTCATTTTGGTAAAAGATGTTTTTCCTTTCTGAAATGAAGACTACTTATCTTTGGTTTTCACATTGGCCATGGAGGTAATTATTAAGAAAACCTTAAAAAAATTAAGATGTCTTCCTAGAAATAGTATGTGATGTCACCTAATATAGTACGTACCTGTAATATATTAATGATGTTCTTATAAAAATCAGTTTTGATTTCTTTTTTTTAATTTTTTAATGTTTTTTATTTATTTTTGAGAGATAGCGTGCAAGCAGGGGAGGGTCAGAGAGAGAGGGAGATACAGAATCTGAAGCCAGCTCCAGGCTCTGAGCTAGCTGTCAGCACAGAGCCTGATACGGGGCTTGAACCCATGAATCGTGAGATCATGACCTGAGCCGAAGCCAGGCGCCTAACCAACTGAGCCACCCAGGCGCCCCAGTTTTGGTTTCTTAACAAATATTCTTCTCAACCTATTTAAAAGATTTAATCCTATGTCATTTCTTCCTCTTTAGTTAATGTTTTTCCTTGGCAAAATAGGTCTTTTTCTGTCTAGAATATGCGCATTCGTGGGTATTTATGGGGTTCTCAAGAAATGTTAAATGGACTTTGGGATCGCACTGGAAAAGTATATACAAATTAGCATCCATTTTTACCTTGTGCATAGTTGCTGGAATTAACTTGAAAATTTGGCATTCCTGTTGGTGAAGCACCTACTCAAATTGTTGGCATATGTGCAGTTTTTAAAAGGTTTTAGCCCAGACTGTGCTGCTTTTTACCATTTAGAAAAAAAAACAAGTCATAAAATTATTTTAAGGAACTCTATGGTGGTTGAAATGGACTCTACGGATACTTTTCTCTTTGGCCAGAGTTCAGTTCTAACTGAAAGAATGTTTATTAATAATATTAAGGTTAGCCTTATTTTTCTTAATGTTTTTATTTTTGAGAGAGAGAGAGAGAGAGAGAGAGAGAGAGAGAGAGAGGCAGAGAGAAAGGGAGACACAGAAACCACAGCAGGCTCCAGGCTCTGAGCTGTCAGCACAGAGCTCGATGGTGGGCTTGAACCCACAAACCGTGAGATCATGACCTGAGCCAAAGTCAGACACTTAGCCAACTGAGCCACCCAGGTGCCCCAAGATTAGCCCTATTCTATGGGAACTTTTAGCCACATCCTTTTAGCTTATTACAAGAATGCTCCCCGTAAAACAATGAGTGGTTAAAATTACATTTGGCACTAAAATTCTAACAAGTACTGTGTCCTCCTCTCAGTAAAATGAATGGTTTAATCCTTTCCTTTGTGTTGTTGTGGAAAGTCCTTTGTGTTTGGAAAGTGAAATCTCTAATAAGATTCTTATTTTTAAGAGAGAGCAGAAGCAGGCTTTATATATCCCGTTTGCCAAGACCTCAAAGAAGTCATCCTCTTATGGACCACATCAGTTATTTATTATTTTAAGTAAAAGAATATCTCTGAATTTTTGGTAAGGACTTTGAAAATTTATGCTTGTTTTTTTTAAATAAGCATTGTATTTTTAATATTTTTTTTTGAGAGAGAGAGAAGGAAAGAGAGGGTGCATTCATGCAAGCAGAGGAAGGACAAGGAAGGGAGAATCTGACCACACAGAGCCCGATGTGGGGCTCAGTCTCACAAACCACAAGATTGTGACCTGAGCCATAGTCAAGAATCAGTCACTCAGTCGACTACCCTGGCACCCCTTTACATGCGTTATTGATCAGAAGAGACATGTACTAAGATTAGGCTGACTCTATGTCCTTGTTCAAGTGTTTGATACTCAGCTACCAGAGAAGAACTTGGCTCATCTACATGGGATATTTGTACTATATGTTCTGTAAAGTTTATGTGGAGATGCATGCTGTCAGTGCGGAGCCTGCTTGCATTCTCTCTCTGCCCTTCCCCCGTCAAATAAATAGCACCATTGTATATGTATATATTTCCATTTCTTTAATGAAATGCATCTTCTCTTGTTTGAGTTTTAAAAAATTAAGGTTGTATCTCCTCTAAGTAAGGGAGATACCTAAGGGTCTTTGGACAGAAGGAGAAAGAAAATACCTTAAATTTTATCTCAAAGCATTTCCTTAAAATAAAAAATAGTTGGTGTATTACCAAATTCTGTTTCTGAGTAAGGCAGCTTTCTTTTCATAAAATTGACTTCATCAGTGCATCTGGCTTCAATTTTTTCCTCCCAGTTAGCATCTAAGCAGTTGGTAATTGAATTCTGACATGTTGAATGATTCTAATGAAATCTTCTGCATGTGTTTGTATGCTTGGGGGATGGGGAAAAGAAAAGAATAAGCAGTGGGGTTGAGAGTAATAAAAAATTACTGTTTCTTTATGTTAAGGATAATGGATAGCAGTTAACATTAATATCTTTTAGAACACATTAATGCCTCTTTGATAAATGGTATTTATTCCAAAGGAAGCAACTTTTAATATTAACCCAAATAAATGACCTCCATAACCAAGGCAGAGTTCAAGTTGGGAAAGTGATAAGTGAACATGGGAGGCTGGGTTACCTTGGATAATCTTCATGAGATTTGCAGTGACCTGCTGCTGCTGCTGACAAAGGGAGAAACTTAATATCTGTCATTATCCAGTAATTTTTTAAAAATGTTTACTTTTGAGAGAAAAAGTGAGAGAGAGTGTGAGTAGGGGAGGGGCAGAGAGAGAGGGAGATATAGAATCCAAAGCAAGCTCCAGGTTCTGAGCTGTCACCACAGAGCCTGATGCTGGGCTTGAACTCATAAACCGTGAGATCATGACCTGAGCCAAAGTCAGATGCTTAACTGATTGAGCCACCCAAATGCCCCTCAGGTGACTTCTTTTTATGTTACTGTAGTATTGCACCTTTTTTTCTTTTAATTTTGAGGAAGATGTTTGAAGAGAACAAAAAATTATTTTTAATTGCTGGGGTTTTTTGTTTGGTTTGCCTTTGTTGTCCTTATTGAATATGTGATTTGAAGGGAAGTCTGTGGGGACTAGAGTCTTAGAGCTGCAGTGGTACGTAGTTGATGTCAGAGCCGATGACAAGAAGCAAAGTTCAGATGCGTCTCCTAGGGAATTAGTAGTATTGCTAGAGTCTGGTCTTCTTGTTAATTTGCCTTAAGTTATAGCTGTAACAGCTTGGGCCCTAATCTCATTCAACTATAGGAGTCTTCTCATTTAAGGATATGAAGAATTCTTCGGGAGCTTACCACTTCCTTTCTCCCTTTACCACTCCCCCAAAAAGTAGTCACACAGCCCCCTGCTTTGAACCCTATATTCTGTAAATGAAGTGATCTTATTTGACCTTATTTGATAAGTGTAGTTGTCCTAGTAAGTAGGCTTCAGCACCTCATCTCATGGTAGGAAAACTAGTCTTTGTTAGTTTTGATGAGTGCAAACATAATTTATAGCAGTTGAAGTAAAATTCTGAAGATATTGTTCTCATTTTGAGTGATGCAAACTATTTAAAATGGTAAAGCATGTTCCTTTCCTGTCTCCAGATGGCTTTTAAGTGACTTAGTTGTCTGTGGTATAACAGTACATTCTAAATTTTGGGTTACCTAAATTGGTTAAATAGAGTGAAATTCCAAAGTAGAACAGGTGAATGAGATTGAGGCTTCTTTCTCTAGGTGGTTTTTCCTGCCACCCTGCCAATTTAATATTTTTCTGAATAATGAGGGCTAGACAATTGGCTAACTCCAAACAGTACAAATAATTCCTCTCTGTAATTTTAAATTAGACTGGGTTTTTTGTGCTAAATTTTGTGATTTTTCCCCCCTTAAGAGTAAAATAAATTATAATGAAAATTCATAAAGGAGCAGCAGTTTAAGAGGGCCTTTCATCAGTGAAGGCCAACAAGACCAGGAATACTTCATTCTCATAATTTCCTAGAAAATATGAGGACTAAACCTATTAATATTCTTCATTATATATAGCTATTTAAACATTTGCCTAGTAATTTTTTCAGTTGACCCTTTGATTGATTGGCATATCACTGAGTATCCTTAGTACTGGACTACTAACAAATTAAGTTGGATTACTTTAATTTTTACCATAATCATAAGAAAATATTTTATTAGAGGGGTGCTTGGGAGGCTCAGTCAGTTAAGCATTCGACTTTGGCTCAGGTCATGATCTCGCAGTTGGTGTGTTCGAGCTCCTTATCAGGCTCTGTGCTGACAGCTCAGATTCTGTGTCTCCCTCTCTCTCTGCCCCTCTCCCATTTGCGCTCTCTCTTAGAAACAAGCAAACACTTTAAAAATTTATAAAACAAATATTTCGTTAGAACTCAATCTCATCATGAGTTTTATTCTGAATACTTTTTGACAAAATGTGTATTTTGCTGATAGCCAATGGATATCCCAATTTTGTGACGTCTCCTTAATATTTGTCTTTTACATTTTAGGTAGTCGTGTTAATTTGCTTCCATTTTAATATACTCTCATAGCAAGAGCTGTGTCTCTCCAGTGAGACCCTGTTATCTTAACAGATATTCTCCTCTCAAGCAGTTACGATAATCACTGTTTTCATGCCTCATTGCTTCATTTGATAATTCGGTTTTCTTACACTGAAGGTATACTCTAGCATATGATAATCATCTTCCAAGATGGCCACAGATAATTGTTACCTTCTGGTGTTTGAGCCCTTGTGTAGCCTCGCCTACATGTTGTGTCATGATTAGTCTGTGTGAACAATAGCAAATGTCAGAAGTGATAGTATGTGACTTCTGAAGCTAGATCATGGAAGACCTTGATGCGTCTGCCTTGTTCTCTTGGGTCAACCGCTATGAGGAAAGCCAGGCGCCATATCATAATGACACACAAGCAGCCCTGTGGAGAAGAACAGAGGCCCCTTGCCAATATCTATCACCGACTTGTCAACCATGTAAATGGAAGCAGAGGAATGAATCCTGACTGACGTCTTGACTGTTAACTCCATGCCAGACCAGAACTGTTAGGCTAAGCTGTTTTTGAGTTCCAGACCCACAGACACTGTATAAGATAAAAAATTCTCACTGATGTTTTAAGCTGCTATGTTTTGGGCAACTTATTGTGTAACAGTAAACAGCTAATACCAGGCACGTTATAGCTTAGGTGTTAAAGCGACCTGCCATATGCTGAATTCTTTTTCTTTTAAACCCATAGTTTGGTTTTCTCCACTGGCAGACTAGTTAGTGCTGTTTGGATTTGGGCTTGGTGCTGTGTCTTAACACATATACTATTGGGGTATTTAAATTTTAGTCATCTTCAGAATATTAGCAGACCTTATTGCAATATTTTATCTCTTTAAAAAATGCCCTTATTTAGAATATACCCTCATTACCTAACAACTAGAAAAGAATTTCTGATAATTTTGATCTGTTCTGCAAATTATTGGCATGAAGAAATTTAATTTTTGAATAAAAAAACCAAGGAAGAGAGTGACTTAAAACTCATATATATTTTTTCACCATTAGCACTAACTTGAGGTATATTTGCCCAGACTATTCTTTTTCCATAGTAAATAGTTAACCTATATGTTTAGAGTGTCCGTACCTTAAATAGTTACCACATTTATAACTATTTCCAGAAATTCTTGTATTTTTACTAATTTATTTGCAGTATGTGCTTCTCTTTTAACATATTTTTAAGTTTGATATTGAAATTTTTTCTGAACAGTACCTGTTTATATCATTTACAGCGTGAACTACTACTACATGGCCTACAGTTAGCTGTGGTAGCCCTCAGCCTCATTCTTGTCCACGCTGGATTCCTGCTCCCCTGAGACCAGCACTTCCACCTTTTTGGTTGTTTCTTCTGCCGTTTATTTTTACATTCCAAATGACATGCTTATACTGTTGTTTTCTTATTTTTCTTATTTGGATATTAGTTACCTACTGACTTCTCATCATGAATCATAAAGAATTAACCTTCTTATGCAAGTCATCGCACACTTCCCTCCTTCCATCTTTCTAATGTAGTTCTCAAGTTTTACATTATTATGTCTCAGGCACGTAGTATACTATGATTTCATTTCCTTTAGCTTACCTTTAGTTTTTTCTCTCGATAATAATAACTTTTGGCTTTTAAATTTGTTTTATTTATTTATTTGTATACACATCACGTTTATTCCCAAATTCCTTTCTCCTACTGTAACACTCCTCTTGATATTGCTACTGTTATAGAACACATCATCTCTTATTTATTAACCTCATCATCTATTCATCCGCTGTTTTTTCTTGGAAACACCTTTCCTTGAGTATCTGTCCTCTCCTCCAAATTGTAGTTGTTCTCTAGGCGTGTCATTACCCTCTAGGTTCCCTTCGCCACTCACTTCTGGTAGATCCCTTTCTTTCTGGATCCCATGTCTTCCTCTTTCTAGGTGTACTTCTTAAGTTTGATGGAGCACATTCCTACTAGCTTTCTGAGAGAGTCTGTGATGTGAGGTAAATTCTTCTGAATGATAGCTTGGATGTCGAATTCTAGATCAGAGAGCATCTTGCCTCAAGAGTTTTGATGGTGTTACTTCAGTTGTCTTCTAGTTCCCTAATGTGTTTCCAATAGAAAATTCCAGTGCTTTACAATTTTTTTAGTCTTTGTGGGTGATCATTTTTGGCCTTTCCAAACTTTTAAAAACCTTTTCTCTAGTATTCTAAACTTGAGAGAGAGAGAGAGAAAGAAAATACCCATATTATAGTCTATGTATAGAAAATGTATTTAATCTTCACTGAAAGTGTAACAACAAGAACAGTAATTATAAATATGATCTATCAGTGTGTTTAGGACTCCAGTATTTGTAGAACTGAAAGATTCTATTCATTTTTGGCATTGGCTCAATATTTCATTAAATGGCACAGATTCAAGGTGTGTAATTCATTACAAAGGAAACTTCCTTGGTTTACCTTAGCAGATATGTATTAAGATTCTGAAAATAAAGCTGCAGCCAGATTTAGCTTCCTAGACGGATTAAGTAGTTATGGACTTCGTTGGTGTTGATGTTGAAGGTAGTGGGGGTATTTGCTGTCTTCACTCTCCTGTTACTACTGTGGTTTAATACATCTTCCTTATAGCAAATGGTTCCATACTTAGTTTTACATTGATTTTGGAAAGTATTTTAAGTTATGTAATTTATAATATTTCATGAATATTGTTTATCAGTTTCCTTCTTTTTATTTATGGTGTTTCTTGGCTTTTGTTGTTTGTCCTTATTATGGACACAGATTTTGAGCAGGGCTTTATTTACCATGAAGTCCAGAAAACCTTTCTTTCTTTTTTAAAAGCATTTTCTTAGGTTTATTTTGAGAGCGAGGGAGCAGGGGAAGGGCAGAGAGAGAGAGAGCGAGAGAGAGAGAGAGAGAGAGAGAGAGAGAGAGAATCCCAACCATGCTCCACACTGTTAGCACAGAGCCTGATGTGTGGTTTGAACTCACAAACCCTGAGATCATGACCTGAGAGCCAAAGGCAAGAGTCAGAAGTTTAACCGACTGAGCCACCCAGGCATCCCTTCTGGAAAATTTTACTTAAAAAAAAAAAAAAAAAAAAAGGCCTGGTACACTTACACTGAGCTCATCTGTTAGACTCTTTCCTACTGGTTTTGATGAAACTTTCAATATGAAAACTTGCACTGATTATCTGCATTATGATAAATTATTAAGTATCCTCTCTCTAAAAAAGTTTTACCAATAAAACTGCAAAGCTGTTTTTTAGCCCATGCAGAAATGCAGGTAAGCCTGTTTGAAATAGGTCCTGGGAAGTGTTTTGGGATAATTTAGGTTAGAATAACAGAAGCCCCTCGGGAGATCTTCAAAAGACAGTTTAAGAGTGAAGAATAGGGGCACCTGGGTGGCTCAGTCAGTTGAGTCCGACTTCGGCTCAGGTCATGATCTCATGGTTTGGTCTGTGAGTTTGAGCCCCCTGTCAGGCTCTGTGCTGACAGTTTAGAGCCTGGAGCCTGCTTTGGATTCTGTGTCTCCCCTTCTTTCTCTGCCCCTCCCCCAATTCATGCTCTGTCTCTCAAAAAAAAAAAGTGAAGAATATAACTGACTGGACAAAAACATACTTCTGAGTTATTCACAACCAGTTGATAATGGGAAACATTAGTGTTTCTTTTTGCTTACAATTTATAATTCAAAATCCCATGTTACTATAAATAAAGTTATTCATTAGACATTTTGAGAGGACTGAACTCCCTGATCTGTCTCTTTATACATAATGCTTCTGTTACATTTCATTTTCTTTGAATCAAAAGAAACTACGTTGGCCTTTGTTTTTACTGGCATCATTTTACATCCCCTGGCATTGTTTTAGGAACCTTTAGCTGTAGCTTCAACAGTTTTAGAAGCTATACCCTGCTACTCATGGCAAGCCACCTGGAAGCATTAAGATTTCAAGAAAGAGCATTTTTTTGATATAGCTAAACTGCCCTGTATAACAGAACCTTACCAATGGGACCAAATCAGGATATTTTATAACATTTTCTACTAGAAGAATGAACACTTAAAAATAAATGAACATGGCATACATTACTGAAATGTGAATATTCTTTTTAAATCTGATTTATTTAGTTGAGAAAAAGAACAAAAGATTTGTCAGCCTTTTATTACAAAAGATGTTAAATAGTAAGATGCCATTCTTTTAGTGCCAGAAGAAAAATCTGACTTACCTTTGACAGATTTCAAATTCTGGATTTCTGAAGACAAAGTTATTAGAAGGACTTTCTGTGCCTTGCACTTACATGTTTTTTATTTTTATTTTTGTTTTTTGAGAGAGAGAGACACAGAGTGCAAGTGGGGGAGGGGCAGAGAGGCAGGGAGACACAGAATCCGAAACAGGCTCTAGGCTCTGAGCTGTCAGGATAGAGCCCAACGCAGGGCTGAAGCCCAGGAACTGTGAGATCATGACTTGAGCCGAAGTCGGTCACTTAACTGATTGAGCCACCCAGGTGCCCCTGTTGCCGTGCACTTATAAAAGTGAACTACAATCTAATTAAATCAGAGGTGCACACAAAAAGACAAAATCCTTTGATATCTTTTACTGATGCAAGTATTCTGAAAGTTGAAGAATGTTTTAGTAACTCTTGTTCTTTTGTTTTTAATTTAATTGTATTAATAAAAGTTGGCACTTTATTTTTAATCTTTTGGTTCTAGAAGAATTTCAAGAAGAAATGCTTATTATCTGATGAATCTAATTCTGAATACTGCTTGACCTTTGCAATATTTATCTTAAGATCTTTCCTTTCTTACGTGTTCTTAAAGTTCTGTAGTATTTTGTCTTTCTGATATAAATCCATATTTACCTTCCCAAGAGTTAATTTTTTAGCTTATTTAGAATATCAGGGCTAGTTGGAATTGGTTGGCTAATGAAATTACTCATCCTTAGCCAGATCACTTATATTCAGTTATCATTTTTCATTTCTGATATGAAATTAAGAGAAAACTTGTCTTGAAATCATTAGGAACCATCACTTTCTTTTTCATTTCTTTTTTTCCTAAATTAGTTTGCTAACAAGTCTATATGAAGAATATAATCTGAAAACTCACGCTGTTGAGCTAACTTCTTCACCTAGGCTGAACTTTGCAGGGAGAGACAATGTTTAGGTGTCGAGTCTTACTACTTAGACTTCATCAAAGCTGGCTTGAAGCCCAGTTTACAGAGTAGTTCAGAAACAGCTTTGTGTTTTTAATTTATCAAGCCCTTGCTGCGTATGCTGCTTAACATGGTTTTATTCTCTGTGTTAAAGAGAACAAATCCATCACAAGTTTCTCTTGCTTAACTAACTTGATGCTTTCTTTGCTCTTAATAATATACTTCTTCAACCTTCTATTATACTTCTTTTCTTCCCTTGTTCTTTCCTCTGTGAAGATCTCTTTCTGGCTTGGATTTACTTCTGAAGGGAAGAATATTTAATGAGCAAATAGCTCTTTCTTGATAAATAGGCTCTCCTTGGGTTAACTGATTAGTCTGCTTCACCTGGTCTTCCATCATTTTCCAGGACAGTCTCCGTAAGAAGGATGACAGGATTGAAGAGCTGGAAGAAGCACTAAGAGAAAGTGTACAGATAACTGCAGAGCGAGAAATGGTGCTAGCACAAGAGGAGTCAGCCAGGACCAGTGCTGAAAAACAGGTCTGCAATTTTATACAGTTACTGGCAATGCTGCTGGTTAAACAAAAGGTAAAACCCAACCAGTATAGTTTAGGCAGACTCTGCGTGTGTTTACAGGGTTTCAAAAGCACTTCATCAGGTATAACTATTTAGACTTAAATAAGAATGGAAAAATTCTAATGTTTGCATAACACTTGGCTCATGTTAATTGACTTATGCTAAAAATCCCTGCATTCATAATTTGGGACTTATTTCACATATATTTAGTATATCTTCATGTATCTGGGGAGATTTAAATGGAACTTGTCTATTTGTCGCAAGACTGGTCACAATTCTACTTTTAAATTGAATGGGAAAACAAAAACATATCTGAGTTAAAATGTTAGTTTTATAAATAGGCAAATAGCTTATTTATACCCTGCCTTGTTTCAAAGAGCAGTTAAAGTTATAACAAGTTAAGGTTAATAGCGAGTATGAAGGACATAGATATGACACATGAGACTAACAGATCAGCGTGTCTCCACCCTGAGGTGAGGGTAGTTAAACCCTTAACTCTTGTTAAAGAGTTCTACTGTTGGCGTGTGTGGTGTTTGCTTTATATATTTTTATACATCTTTTAGATCCCTGTGCAGTAGCTTTTAACTTTTTTGTTAGGAGGAATAACTAAAGATGGGAAATGTGGATGGAATAATTGTTTTAACAAGTGAAGGCTCAAATATCAGTTTCCATTTTGAGAGTATGAATAAAGGTTTTGAATCTCCCTTATACAGAGATTCATGGCATTTAATTCTTTTAGTTATTGCCTCCTTTCCATTTTTTTGTTGGAGAAATATCCATGGTAAAAAGAGTGCATTGAGAATGTAACTGAATCTTTAGGGAACCCCTATGACGAGACCACCAGTGGTCTTGGGTACTGTTGCACAGCAAAGAAGAAGATGCGTTCTCAAAGCAGGCATGCTGTAGTGTGGGCCGAAAGGAGGTCCTTTCATAACTGTCAGCATGAGGATATGTTTTCTTTAGTGCTAAGTATAAGAAAGAGAGACAAACTGATATTTGTTAGCAGAGATGGAACTTTTCATGTCTTTCAGTACCTTGTTCCTTGTGCATTTCTAATTTGAATATTTCCTCACGTACAGTTAAGTAGAGCTTGGATAGTGGAGAGTTTCAAAGAAGGGATGGTGACAGTGTTTGTTCCAGGGTGAAGAGGTATTTTCTTTTATTGATTTTACCTTTTGTACATGCTTACCTTTATTTTGAAAATGTCCCCATTGTTTTTCTTCCTGTAAAGATTTTTTTCAGCTTAGGGATCATTATCTAATGACAAGTCTTACATATTGGGGATCATAGAAATGCTAGCAATTAATAATACATCATCTCATTATGGCATATAAACTGGTGTGTTTTTTTTAAATGTATTATAGTGTGAACTATTATAATTTGCTTTTTGGGGGGTAGATTTATTTATATATTTATGTGTTTTCGTATTTATTTAAAATAGACTTATTTTAGATCAGTTTCTTTTTTTTTCTTAGTTGACAGAAAACTTGAACAGAAAGTTCATGGAATTCCCGTATAGCCCTTCCTCCACTTTAGTTTTCCCTGGTGTTAACATTTATTAAAATGGATGAGCCAGTATTGAAACATTATTAATAGTCCATAGCTTACATTTTGGTTCGCTCTTCATCTTGTACAGTTCTCTGGGTTTTGCCAAATGTATGAAGACATGTATTCACCATTACAGTATCGTACAGAAGAGTTTTACTGCCCTAAATGTCCCCTGTGCTTATTCATCCTTCCTCCCTTTCCGTAATCCTTGATCTTCTACCTGTCTCTCTACTTTTTCCTCTTCCAGAATGTCGATATAGTTGGAAACACAGTTTGTAGCCTTTTCAGACTGGCTTCTTCAATTTAGCCTCTGCATTTAAGGTTCTTCTTTGTCTTTTTATGGCCTGATAGCTCATTTTGTTTTATTTCTGAATAATACTCCTTTGTATAGATATGCCACAATATGTTTATTTTTTCACCTATTGAAGAACATCAGGATTGCTTCCAGTGTTTGGCAAGTATGAATAAAGCTTCTATAAACACTTATGTGTAGGCTTTGTATGGATGTAAATTATCAACTCAATTGGGTAAATACCTGGGAGTTGCTGAATTGTATGCTAAGACTATATTTAGCTTTGTGAGAAACTATGAAAGTGTCTTCCAAAGTGGCTATGTATAATTTGCTTTTAATTGCATGCTTTTTTCTTTTTCTCCTTCCTGTTTATCTTTTTTTTCCCCCTACCATTCTGCTACTCACTGCCTATGGAAGCTGTTGAGTGAAATATTGCATGAGACCAGTCATTTGGGCTTTAAGTGGTTTAAGGTATGAAGAAGCCGCTTTTATGTTTGTATTTCTGAGGTCATATAACCTTCTCCACTGTCCCTTCCTGCTGTCATCTTCTGCTCTTTAACTTTTATCTTTTTCTGTCTTCCAATTCTGCTGTGAATTTTATTTGTATGTATGAATTATGTATACCAGAGTAATCTAGAAATATTCATTTGAAATAAATGGGTAAAGTTTGTTTGTTTGTTTGTTTGTTTGTTTTGGCTAAGGACATTATTATTATCTTACGCAGATCCAAAAATTATCTGTCTCTTAAATTTAGCCTCTGAGAAGAAATAACTCTCTCTGTTAGAAGGAGGATATCTACATCTTTTGATTTCTTAAAGAGCAAACTCAGATTGTTTGGGAACAGTCTTCCTTAATAAAATAAAATATAGAACCTTTTAAAGTTTGAGAGGGAAAAAAGTGTCAAAGGAAAATATTTCTTCTTACAGGATCCCCTTATGGTTTTTTAATTCCCAATACATGAAACCATGCCCCAAGATATAAAGAAGTTGTGATAGTGTTGTATAATGATCCCGTGAAGGAAGATGTCCTGTAACCTGTGTTGGCAAATGGAGAGGTGAAAGTGCATATCATCCCGTCGAAGGAAACCTCAGGGCTCCTTTTACTTTTGCTTTGCAATTTCTTTTCCTGAAACTTCTCTCTGTTCAAGTTTTAGCAGGTTTTGTGTTTTGCTGAATATGAGAGTCCATTTTCTTAAAATGAGAATAGACTAATATTGGCTCTCTTAAGTCTTATAATTGTGAGGAGGTAGGGGGAAATATCCTTAGGTCAGCAATGCTGCTTAAATAAGCTTAAATTTTTGATATGCTTTTTTTTTTTATCTTGAAAAGAATGCTTTAAATATCTTCACTAAGATGAAGTTTATTTTTTGAAGAAGTCTTTTGCAACTACATTGCTAACCAAGGATTTTAAAAACCCCTCTAAAATAATAAGTCATTTTCTTGTGGCTCAGTGGGCTGGATTTGTATGTTCCTAATGAGTATTTGTTAATATTTTGAGGGATAAAGATATTCTCTCAATATAACTAACATTGACACATGAGTTCTGACTTTTGTCAGATTTTTAGGATTATATCTTAAAAATTTTCCTCCAGGTTATGCATT
Organism: Helogale parvula; assembly: GCA_004023845.1. Taxonomy (NCBI): domain Eukaryota; kingdom Metazoa; phylum Chordata; class Mammalia; order Carnivora; family Herpestidae; genus Helogale; species Helogale parvula. The sequence goes on along the minus strand of PJEM01010692.1, from coordinate 46,024 downwards.
CCAATAATTAAAACAAAATTTGAACAACAAAAAATGACACTCTTGATTTTACTGCATTTTATAGCCTACAGGATACCTTGGGGCCAGCTTGGTTTTTACTTTGGATTTCACGGGTGTCCTGTCCAGTTTATTCCTTCAACATGCAAGTTCTTTTCCTTTCCTGCCAGCTAGGCAGGTAGGTGGGAGAGACAGGCTTGGCCTTCACAGTCATCAGTTCTTGATTCTTTATTGTGAAAATGGGCAGTGTAGTTGTTTATACTCTATCCAGCTTCTTTGTATCTTACATAATTAAATAGCTAAATAAAGTAAAATAAGAAGGCAGTGCTTGTGGAATGTACAGTGTCACATGCTTTCTTCATTATGATTCATTTGCTTGCTTCTCCTGTTCCATTGTTTCTTTTGAAGGCAGTGGATTTTTTCTTGTGTCCTGTCGTCTTCAGTTTTGACTTAATCAAATTTCTTATCCTCAGTCATGTCTGATTTGTCACACACAGTTGTGGAGGAAGTGGAGTGAGGCACATGACTTGAGTGGGGCCCAGTCTGCAATTGGGAACTGTCAAGTGTCCCATCTTTTTTTTTTTTTTTAATTCTTAAAGATGTATTAAATTCCCTATTGGTTTCAGATCTATTCAGTTAGTTAAGCAGCATTTATCACCATGATACCCAAATACTTTCTCAGACAGAACAGTTGCTACTACTGAAGCGTCACAGGGAACTGGGTAGCCTAGAGAAGATGATGTATGCTAATCAAACTGTAATTGTAATCTTCAATCTTTTCCATTGCCTTCTTAACTTTTAGCTATTCCCAGAGTTGACAGTTTATTCTTTGGTCATATAAACATAGTCTTGTACTGGTCTGAATATTTATAGTAAATTATATTTCTCATTTTTTAAATTACGTGGCAGTAATGCTCAGAAAATAAAATAATAACCCTTTTACTTCTGCTGCCCTTTCTACAAACATTTATTGAATACCTTCTAGTTTTCTAGATGCTACAGTAAGCCCTGTAAATAAAAAGGTAATAAAGATAGCCTCTTCCTCAAGAAGTTGATAGTTTATTTGGAAAGACCTAAGAATGGACCTATTATTATGGTTCAGTTTGATAAGTGCCATGGTAGTGATCTGAATAAGAAGAGGAGGGATAGGCCTGTAATCCAGATTGGAGAGATCCATAGAAGGCTTCCTGGAGGAGCTGGCCAGTGCATGAGCTGAGTCTTAAAAAGGAAGAACCAAGCAAAAAAGAGGTGGAAGGGTATTCACTGTATTCCATGCAGAAGGATCAGCATATGTGAAAACTGGAAGTTTTCAAGAAACTGTAGATAGTGGTTAGTAGCTATAATTTAGGATAAATATGTATGGCATGATTTGTGGGAGCGAGGTCTGCAGCGGGATAGGGATGTGCCTATCATCTTATGCGTAAGCAAATTTAGTCTTGTGTTGTATTCCAGCAATTCATTTTATGTTCAAGACAGTGGAAAACTATTGAAGGAATTTAAACAGATAATATTTCTTCATGGGTGTGCTTGCTCATTCATTCATTCAACAGATCAGTAGATCTTTATTGAATATACAGTGGTGCTGTGGTAGTCTGGATTGATATATTGTGATGAATAAAGCAGCTATGGTCTCTTCGTAAGAGAGCTTACAGTCTGCAGAGGGGTACAGACCCTAAACCAATAAAAAAACCCATTTAATTATAAGTTATCACAAAGTGCTCTAAGAATAGGAATAGGTTTTCTGTAATAGGTAATAATTTGGTGGCATTTGTAGTGGTTAGAACCTGTTTTTGATTGAGGGCTCAGGGAGCATTCATTCTCTGAGAAAGTAACATTTAACCTGGATTTTTTTTTTTTTTTTTTTTTTAGAGGGAGAGAGAAGGAGCAAGTGTGCAAGGGGCAGGGGGTGGGGAGAGGAGCAGGGCTTACCTGATGCGAGGCTAGAGCTTACCCCGATATGGGACTTGAACTCGTGAACCGTGAGATCATGACCTGAACCGAAGTCATATGCTTAACCAGTTGAGCCACCCAGGCACCCTAACCTGTGCCTTGAAGGGTGAGAAGCCTGCCATGTGAATATTGGGGAGGAATCAGTGTTTGTGACAGCAGGAAGGTGGAAAGAACTTGACATGTGTGAGGACAACTGGCATGACTGGAGGTGGGAGCAGTACAAGGTATGCAAGGCCTTATGAGAGCGCTGTTAAGAAGTTTGTGGTTATTTGTTCTTAGAATGGTGGAAGACATTAAAGAGATTTAATCATTGAATGACATTCTCTGATTTGTGGTTTGGTTTTTTTAAGAAATTAAAAAAAATTTTTTAATGTGTATTTATTTTTGAGAGAGAGAAACAGAGTGCAAGCGGGGAGAAGGGTTGCAGAGAGAGAGAGGGAGACAGAATCTGAAGGAGGCTCCAGGCTCTGAGATGTCAGCACAGAGACTGACGTGGGGCTTGAACTCACTAACTGAGATTGTGACCTGAGCCAAAGTCTGAAGCTTAACCAACTGAGCCACCCAGGCACCCCTTAAAGAAATTTTTAAGGTTTATTTATTGAGAGAGAGAGAATGCAGGTGAGTACATGCAAGTTGGGGAGGGGCAGAGAGGGAAAGAGATAGAATCCCAAGCAGGTTCCACAATGTCAGTGCACAGCTCGATGTGAGGCTTGAACCCATGAACTGTGAGATCATAACCTAAGCTGAAATCATGAGCCAGACACTTAACCAGGTGAGCAACCCAGGTGCCCCTGTTTTGTGTTTTTAAAAGATCATCTGGCTGCTAGTTCGAAAATGGATTCAACAAGGCTGAGTGGAAGTAAGAAGATAAGATGAATTGTTAAGAGTAGCCTGGGCCAGAGGTCTACAAACTGAGTGTACACATAGACCTGGAGATCCATGAACATTTTCCAAAAGGGAGCATGGGCACAGGTCTTCAGCTTCTAAACATACTTTTCCTTCAAATTGATCTGCCTAAGAAGGCACCTAAGATGTGCAGATTATCTTTTTTCACTTCTCTTTTTCACAGTGCACATTTCTCACAATAGGCACACGTCTCCTGAATATTAATATTCTGTATTCCTCTAGGGAGGAAAAAACCTTCTGGAACAGTAACAAATGGATAATTCTGGATATTGCTGTTAAAAAAATGGATCAGAAAAGTCAGGGGGCGCCTGGGTGGCTAAGTTGGATAGCATCCAATTTTGGTTCAGGTCATGATCTCACAGCTCATGGGTTTGAGCCCCACGTTGGGCTCTGTGCTGACAGCTCAGAGCTTGGAGCCTGCTTCAGATTCTGTGTTTCTCTCTCTCTCTGCCCTCCCCTGCTTGCGCTGTCTCTCTTCCAAAAATAAATACATGTTAAAAAAAAACCCCCTCAGATTGTTTATAATTCTTTGTTACCAATAAAACTGAAAGATAACCTAATATAGTTGCCAGCTGATAGATAATTACAAATAATTTTTAATGATAGGCTAATATGTGATTTGGGGCATGTAATTCTGAAGAAGTGCAAAATATTGAGATATATTGCTATAACAAAAAGCTCCTTCCATTTCTGTCTCTTTATTTGTTTATAAAGGATTCTTGGTGCTTATGCCTATGAAAATGAAACAGACAGTAGAATTGATACCGAACCCTGGGTCTTTCTGGCAATAAGTAATATTCATCAAAAATATCTAAACTAGTAAAATAAAAGTTTCATTAATTTCATTAGGTAAATGTTTAATCATAAGATACATTTTTAATAAAATTTTTCTTCTTACATTTAATAATATTCTTTCAAAATATCAAGTTAAGTATATTTCTATTGATACTGTTTTATTAGGAACTGTAATGATAATTCAATTTGAAAGAATTTACTAATAGATTGATGATCACAGGAAATTTTGTAAATAAGTTTAAATTTATGTATATATCTTTGATACAGAAAAGTAAGAGAGGATCTATACAAAAGGTCTAGCATAAAATAAATTTTATCAGTATAAAATTTTAGGAAGAAATAGAACAGAAACATAGGTTCAGAGAGGAAAAAACATGTACAATTTTTAATTATTTAAGAACCATTTGTCTCTACAGTTAGTTTTAAAATAGATAGAAGATATCAAGTCTCTATAGTATTTACATTGAATTGGATACCTTCTTTTTTTAAAAAGAGTGAAACTTCATTTTTTTCTTATTAAATAGTTTATTGTCAAATTGGTTTCCATATAACACCCAGTGCTCTTCCCCACAAGTGCCCTCCTCCATTACCACAACCTCTTTTTCCCCTCCCACTCCCCCTTCAACCCTCAGTTCATTTTCAGTATTCAATAGTCTCTCAGGTTTTGCATCCCTCTCTCTCCCCAACTCTCTCTCTTCCCCTCCCCATGGTCCTCCATTAGGTTTCTCCTGTTCTCCTGTTAGACCTATGAGTGCAAACATATGGTATCTGTCCTTCTCTACCTGACTTATTTCGCTTAACATGACACCCTCGAGGTCCATCCACTTTGCTACAAATGGCTGTATTTCATTCTTTCTCATTGCCATATATTACTCCATTGAATATATATACCACATCTTCTTGATCCATTCATCAGGTGATGGACATTTAGGCTCTTTCTATGATTTGGCTATTGTTGACAATGCTGCTATGAACTTTGGGGTACATGTGCCCCTATGCATCAGCACTTCTGTAACCCTTGGGTAGATCCCTAGCAGTGCTGGGTCATAGGGGAGTTCTGTTGATAGTTTTTTGAGGAACCACCACACTGTTTTCCAGAGTGGCTGCACCAGTTTACATTCCCACCAACAGTGTAGGAGGGTGTCCATCTCTCCACACCCTTGCCAGCATCTATAGTCTCTTGATTTGTTCATTTTAGCCACTCTGACTGGTGTGAGGTGGTATCTCAGTGTGGTTTTGATTTGTGTTTCCCTGATGATGAGCGACGCTGAGCATCATTTCATGTACCTGTAGGCCATCTAGATGTCCTCTTTGGAGAAGTGTCTGTTTATGTCTTCTGCCCATTTCTTCACTGGGTTATTTGTTTTTCGGGTGTGGAGTTTGGCGAGTTCCTTGTAGATTTTGGATACTAGCCCTTTATATGACATGTCATTTGCAACTATCTTTTCCCATTCTGTCAGTTGCCTATTAGTTTTCTTGATTGTTTCCTTTGCAGTGCAGAAGCTTTTTATCTTGATGAGGTCCCAATAGTTCATTTTTGCTTTCATTTCCCTTGCCTTTGGGGATGTGTCAAGTAGGAAATTGCTGCGGTTGAGGTGAAGGAGGTTGTTTCCTACTTTCTCCTCTAGGGTTTTGATGGTTTCCTGTCTCACATTGAGGTCCTTCAGCCATTTTGAGTGTATTTTTGTGTATGGTATAAGGAAGTGGTCTAGTTTCATTCTTCTGCATGTTGCTGTCCAGTTCTCCCAGCACCACCTGCTAAAGAGGCAGTCTTTTTCCCATTGGATACTCTTTCCTGCTTTGTCAAAAATTAATTGGCCATACATTTGTGGGCCCAGTTCTGAGTTCTCTATTCTATCCCATTGGTCTATGTGTCTGTTTTTATGCCAATACCATACTGTCTTGATGATGACAGCTTTGTAGTAGAGGCTAAAGTCTGGGATTGTGATGCCTCCCGTTTTGGTTTTCTTTTTCAATGTTACTTTGGCTGTTCGGGGTCTTTTGTGTGGTTCCATATGAATTTGAGGATAGCTTGTTCTAGCTTTGAGAAGAACGCTGGTGCAATTTTGATGGGGATTGCATTGAATGTGTAGATTGCTTTGGGTAGTAATGACATTTTCAAAATGTTTATTCTTCCGATCCATGTGCATGGAATGTTTTTCTATTTCTTGGTGTCTTCTTCAATCTCTTTCATAAGTTTTCTATAGTTTTCATCATATAGGTCTTTTACATCCTTGGTTAGGTTTACTCCTAGGTATTTTAAGTTTTTTTGTGCAATTGTGAATGGGATCAGTTTCTTGATTTCTCTTTCTGCTGCTTCATTATTGGTGTGTAGGAATGCAACCGATTTCTGTACATTGATTATGTACCCTGTTGATCAGTTCTAGAAGGCTTCTGGTGGAGTTGATTGGGTTTTCTATGCAGAGTATCATGTCATCTGGAAAAAGTGAGAGTTTGACTTCTTCTTTGCCAATTCTGATGCCTTTTATTTCCTTTTGTTGTCTGATTGCTGATGCTAGCACTTCCAGCACTATGTGAAACAACAGTAGTGAGAGTGGACACCCTGTCGTGTTCCTGATCTCAGGAGGAACGCTCTCAGTTTTTCCCCATTGAGGATGATATTAGCTGTGTGCTTTTCATAAACTGCTTTTATAATGTTTAGGTAAGTTCCTTCTATTCCAACTTTCTCAAGGGTGTTTATTAAGAAAGGGTGCTGTATTTTGTCAAATGCTTTTTCTGCATCTATCGACAGGATCATACGGTTTTTATCTTTTCTTTTGTTAATGTGATGTATCGCATTGATGGATTTGCAAATATTGAACCAGCCCTGTAACCCAGGAATGAATCCCACTTGATCATGATGGATAATTCTTTTTATATGCTGTTGAATTCGATTTGTCAGTATCTTGAGTATTTTTGCATCTGTATTCATTAAGAATATTGGCCTGTAGTTCTCTTTTTTTGTTGGGTCTCTGTCTGGTTTGGGTATCAAGGTGATGCTGGCTTTGTAGAATGAGTTTGAAAGTTTTCTTTCTATTTCTATTTTTGGAATAGTTTGAGAAGAATGGGTATGAGCTCTGCTTTAAATGTCTGGTAGAATTCCCCAGGGAAGCCATCTGGCCCTGGGCTCTTATTCATTGGGAGATTTTTGATAACGGATTCGATTTCTTCACTGGTTATCGGCCTATTCATGTGTTCTATCTCTTCCCGTTTGAATTTTGGTAGTGCATGTGCATTTAGGAATTTGTCTATTTCTTCTAGGTTGTCCAGTTAGCATATAATTTTTCATAGTAATCTTGTCTCTCAAAATAAACAAATAAAGACATAAAAAAGTTCATAAAATCAAAATAAAGAAAAGAATGAGAAATCACATTCTTTGCAAGTCTTTTATGATGTTTTAAAAAAGAGATATCCTGTTAAAATCATAGTTATGTAATCTTTTAGGAGGTATACAAGCAAAATCATGTAGGCTTCTGGTTTAGGCCAGAAGTAAATTAGGTAATAGTTGAGTAAGTTACATAGTGGCAGTGGGGATGGAGAAAGGTGGATTGATTTAGAATGTCTTTTGGGAATAGAGTCAAATGAAAGATGGTGAATTGCATGTGTAGGTAAGGATGAAGGAGAAAATAAAGATGATTCTCTAATTTCTGACTGGACAGCTGGGCCGATGGTAGTTCCGTTTTCAAAGATGGGAAAGTCTGAAGGAAAAACTGAACCAAGAAATTATGCTGGAGAAATGATAGCTACACTATTATTAGTAATAAAATTGTTACCATATCAGATTTATGTATCATTCCAGTTTTCTCTTTTGAGGTCGAAAGTAGTGAAGTATAGACAGTTGTATACTTCATGTCTTACTTCATACCTTTTTTTCAGAGATTTCACTGAGTTCTTAATCTGAAACCGTCCACATCCAGAATTCTTGATTCCTCAAACCAGTTTTTCCCTCAGGCTTTTTCATCTGTTGTGACGAAATACTCCTACCCTACAAAGCTGAAATCAGTCATGGTGAGTGTTAGGAGAAGCAAATATGAGAAAGGCAGAAGTGATGGGTTAGATACAGAGATTGTAAACTCTGGTTCTGTAGATCAGAAGGCTACTCCAGAACTTTAGGGAAGCTGCACTACATAGCTAAGAAAGTGGGTTCTGGGTTAGAATTCTTGCTTGGACTTATGCTTTCAACACTTAAAAATTGTAATTGCAGGCAAGTTACTTTTTTTTATGTTTATTTAATTTGAGAGAGTGGAGAAGGGGCAAGAGGAGAGGGGAACAGAGGATCCAAAGCAGGCTTTGTGCTGACAGCAGAGAGCCGGATATGGGGCTCAGACTCACCAGTTGTGAGATCATAACCTCAGCCGAAGTTCGAAGCTCAACCAACTGAGCCACCCAGGTGCCCCCAGGAAAGTTATTTGTGTTGGTTCCCTGAGCTGTCAAAGGTACTTCTGATACCTGCCACACTAGGGAGAGGTTATATGTATAAAGCACTTAACAGTGGCGTATAGTAAACACCCTGTGAACATTAGCTACTACTGAAGCTTCTGTTGTTACTCTTGATAGAGCTCTATAGGAGGGAGTGACTCTGACCAGCTTAAGGCCCCAGAGATACTTAAGTATCTACAGACCCGCTTGGTCGATTCAGTACTGGTGACAACATGCTTTTTGTTAAAGGTTCCTGTTTTATGTATCAAGTTTTAATCCTTCTGACTTTAAGTCACAAGTTTTAATCATCGCCCAACCTAGAATGTAATATCTGCCTCACCTGGAAGTACCATCGCAAACTAGGTATCGTTCTTGTTCCTGAGTTATTCATCCCCTGAGAGGCTGTCAGTCAGTTCAGGATCTTAGTCTGTCCTTTATTTTCCAATTTTCTTTTAGACTCTCCTCATAAAAATAATTTTAGTGATTTTAGTAAATGGCTACAAATATGTGCTGCAAAATCAAACCCTAATGCTACCTTTCAGTTTTGTTACTGTAATACAGTGTATTACTCTTTGATTTCCTTTAGGAAGGAATGTAGGGAAGGAAAGAAAAATAACACTGTCTTCAGCACGATTTAAAACAAAATGTGGATTTGGGAACATTATGCTTAGAGCTTATTCTTAGAAGTAAGAAGATACAGAAAATTTAAGATTAAAAAATGTGTGCTTGATCCTCAATCTTGAATTGGAAATATATATTTTAATATTCATGTCTTTTTTTCTCTTAAACACTCAGATGCACATGCACACACATTTCTGTGTACTGAGACTACCTAAAAAAATTAGTTATTTCAGTCGCATGTACCCTTCCAGTGATCAGATGTGGTATCTAAAAACCATTTCCTATTAAAAAGATTTGAATTCCAAACAGAAGTTACTTTTTTTCTTTTGATATAAAGTGAATTCTAGGAACATAACTTATATTCATAAGTTCTTATTTGTTACCAGAGTCTCTGGTAGTCTTTCTAGCAGCACTGTCCAGTAAAACTTAGAGAAAGTGGAAATGTTTTATATCTCTTCAGTATGGCAGCTTCTGGCCACACATTTCTGTTGAATACTTAAAATGTGGCTAGAACCCCTGCAGAACCACATTTTTTTAATGCTTTATTTTTGACAGAAAGGGAGCATGAGCATGGGAGGGGCAGAGAGAGAGAGAAGGGGGCAGAGGATCCGAAGCTGGCTCTGCACTGACAGCAGGAAGCCCAATGCAAGGCCTAACCTCACAAAGCATGAGGTCGTGACCTGAGCCAAACAAAGTCTCAGGCGACTGAGCCACCCAGGAGCCCCAAGAACCAAAATTTTACTTTTATTTAATTTCAATTAAATTTAAATGGCCACATCTAGCTAGTGGCTACTATATTGGACAACTGAACTGTATAGTGTGTTGGATAGATGGATACTTCCATATACACATGTGAACTTAGCAACTACCATTTAATTTTTCCTCCTGGACCTGACAGTTTTGTAGTACTGATAATATAGAAGGACAAACACTGATGTAGTTGACCCTATTTTAATTTTCATTTTTGGAAAATCATCTGTGGTCTAAAAACCTGTTTGTCAAAAGTAATTATTCCTTTAAGAAATAATGGTGAAATATTAGGTTAGTAAAGGACTAAGTCACTTTCAAGAGATATAATTGTGTGTGTGTGTGTGTGTGTGTATTATCCCATGTTCATATAATACTAGACACTTGAATTTATAGCATTTGTGACAATTAGTGTAGAATGAAGGAGTAGAAAGGTTATAGAAGTGAGAAAGAGGTGTTTGTCCATAGATAGAATATGCCACTGCAGCATGAAGAGTTTAATGGCCTCAGAGATACCATTTATTCCATTACTCTGTTTTACATTCTATTAATGCTTATTAAGAGTCTACTATGTGCTAGAAACTGAGAATACATTAGTGAACCAAAAAAAAAAAAAAAAAAGGTCCCTTTCCCCCTGGTGTTTATTTGTTAGGAAGATTAATCCCATGATCATAGGCATAAACCGACTCTTCAAGACTGTGATTTGGCAAATAAAAGTATAGTATTATAAAAAGTAGAACAAAGGGAACTTACTTTGAATGAATGGTCAGAGAAGGCATGTCTAAGACACTGGTATTTAAATTGACACATGAAAAGTAAGTAGGAATTAGTGAGATTTAAAATGTCAAGAAATTTACTTCAGTGGAAACCACATGTGTGGACAACCTAATAATGGGAAGAACATGGTATAGTCATGCTATAGAGCAAAAAGAAAACCACCAGTTAGTGGAGAATATTGAGTAGAAGTGAGTTGGTGGCTGAGTGGGTGGGTAGATGAGTGAATGAGCGAATGAAGGGGTGAAAGAACAAATGATATGACGTGAAACTGCAGACAGAGGTGGACAGAAACCAGATTGTGTAGGATGGTCACATCACTGATTTTAGGTTTTATCTTAATCATAATGGTTAACCTTTAAATCATTTTAAGCAAAGAATGATAAAAATCCATTTTATGTTTTAAAAAGATTATTCTGGCAGTTATATGAAAAATGGATAGGGGCATAAGTAGGGGAAAAACAAATAAGGGTGGAAGGGGGAGTACCTGTTAGGAAGATACTGCATAATCCATGAACATAGTAGAGTGTTGGCAGTAGAAATGGAGAGATTTATTTGGAGACAGATGCAGTAGGATTTGCTGATGTGTTGAATGTTGACGATGAGGGAGAGAGAGATGGCAAGGCTGATGCTTGTGGTGTCTGCCATGAAGGCTAAGTCGATGGTGGTGTTTATTGAACAATGGGGAAAGCTGGAGGAGGAGGATGTAAATGAAGCAGTGTCTTCATCTTTATGCCATTCTCTTATCTGGATAAATCCTACTTCTCTTTCCATAAAACCTTCTCCTATCTCCCAAGTCTGAGTTACACGTCTTTCCCATGTTTTTCAGCAGCACCCTGTACTGGACAACACTGTGTTGTTACTACTTATTTACTGTCTGTCACTTTAAGAAACTATTTCCATCTTCTCTATTAGAATGAAAGTTCCTTGAGGACAGAGATTGTATCTTGTTTACTATTGTATCCTAAATACCTACTGTTATGTCTGGCACATAGTGGGATTCAGTGACGATTTGTTGAGTGAATGAATTAATTAATGAGTGAATGAATGAAATTTTATTCTGACATTCTGAATGTTTACACTCCAGGTAACAGAAGCATCACTTTATTTACTAACCAATGTAAAGTTCAATGGCAATTTTACGAGTTTTATGTTAGTTAACAAAAATATTTTGAATTATTGTGAAAATATGCAGAATTGTTAAAAATATTTCAAATTGTTTTATTCTTTCTTTCAACTCTTATCTACAGGATTTGATGAAGTACTTTGTCATCTGACCAGAAAAATTCAAAAGATGTCACAATTGTAGATTTAAAGAACTAGAATAGACATTACTTGAAAACTTATTTTGTGTGGTAAAGAGTATTTGATTTTAACGCATGGTAGCCCGAATGGAAAAATAAAATACAGAACTCCTCGTTATCCATGACCTGTCCTTCAGTGGGAAATAAGAGGACTTATTATGTCTCATGGGATGTGTGCAATGCTCTGTCCCACTGTGGCTGATCTTCCAGATAGTAGGAGCCACTTAAAAGTGGTATTCTGTACTACCTAGTCTTCAACTCTGAAATAGCAATGAGCTATGTCATAAAAACGTAAAAATTCAAAACATTCTGTGGCACCTGGATGGCTCAGTCACTTGAGTGTCTGATCTTGGTTTTAGCTCAAGTCATGATCTCACAGCAAGCCCCATGTTGAGCCACACCCTGGGCATGAAGCTTGCTTAAGATTCTCTCTCTTCTCTCTCTCTCCTCCTCCTCTCTGTCCCTCCCTCCCTCTCTCCCCCTCCCTCTCTCCCCCTCCCGCTCTGCCCCTTACCCCACTTGCACATGCTCGCTCTCTTTTACTATCCTTCTCTCTCTCAAAAAGAAGAAAAAATCAAAACATTCTATGGAAAAGATATAAACTGTGATCAAATTAGGATGAAAAGGTTTTTGATCCTGCTTTCTTTCTTTCCGGTGGAACTAATACTTCTAATTATCATTGGTGAATTTGACATTAGGTTTTTCAAGATTTGTCTCATCTCCCCTGCCTTAAAGACAGATTTGTAACTTAATATTGTTTCCTTATATAGAGTACCCTAATGGGCTACATTTATAGTTAATAAAAGTTTCTTAACATACCATTTTTTTCCTTTTGTCTTAAACTGGTTTCTATGTCGGTAGTGATGGGGATTTTTGAGGTGTCTCTGAGCAGTCTAAAAGTATTATAAATACAAACATGTTTCTCACAACTACGTAAAATCATTCAGTCTTAGGAGAAAATCCAGTTGTAAATTAGCAGAGTAAACTGCTCTTAAAACAGATTACTGATTTCTGTGAAGTCACCATGTTTAGTTAGTGCAAAGATTGAAGGCACTATTGTTCAAAGATGCTTCATTTAAATCAAGATGTTTTTAATAAACCACTGTATTGGTAAACATACGGAAAGAACATTTTTAATATTCCAAGGATCTTAGATGGTGACAGTTAAATTCACAGTCATTTTCTCATTGCCTTTTTGTAATCATTTCAGTATTTAAATCAAGCTCTGTCAAGAGGAACTTAGTAAGTTTCATTGTAGACTCTTGCTCTAATGTCAATGAGTTTGAATCTCCTTTGTTATGGTGACTGGTTATGAAATCAGTCACTTGACAGACCCTGAAGTGAGACTGCTGGAAATACGTCATGTCTGCCTTCATGGTGACAGCTGGCTACAAAACAAACCCCACCAGAGCCATTCTGCAATTGACAAGGGACTTCAAAGGCCAACAGGGCTGCCACTTCAAAGAGAATTCTGCCATCTCTGGCTTGTTGAAAGAAGAAGTTAAATGGCTATACCCTGCCATAGCAGAAATCTCCATGTTTAGACTTCTCCTTCTTTTGATCTTAGAAAGATGTATGAAATGGGCTTTAAGTTAAAGGAATGATATAGTCTGTACCAATGGCAACCCAATGTTATTCTGCATTTCAATCCACTTATTAATGGAAATTACCCAAATATGTTCAAATAACAGCAGGTCAAAAACTCAAATGTCTCAGAGGAGGAATGTTCAAAAGAAGAATTGAAACTTGGTGTTAATGTTGTAGCCACTTTTACAAATGTGGAATAAGTCAGATGGTGAACAAAATGGAGCTCTGGATGTGTTTTTAAAACCCTCCTTCAATTTCTCCTTTTTATCCCTGTTGGTTGGATCATATTCTGAATATTGATAGTAAGAATGGCAGACCCTGAAAACCTGTAGTCTCCAGGCCAATTTGCATAGTTTAAACAGATATTTCTCCCCTTTTAGTAACTCTGTACTTAAAATTTTAAACTACCTTGTACTGTTTAAAACGTTATTCATCTAGTTTTGTTGCATATGATTTTGAAGTAATTACCTCATCATTGTAATAAACAAAGAAAAGATCTCAGAGTTTTAATAAAACTCTTCCAATAAAAGATCAGAATGCTAACAAGCATCTTGAAGAATAACAATGAAAAGGCAGCACATGGATTCTCTCATTTAGAATACCGATAGCCCTGAAAGATGTTGATTTGATGGAGTCATGTATAGTACACTTGAAAAAGAAGACAGGAAAGTTTATAAATAACAAAGCAGTAAAAATATGGAGATTTTATATATGGTACGAAGTGAGAGTAGAGCTTAGCCTGTAATAATTTAAAATTATTACAAGTCAGTGGCATGCCCTTTTCAGTATTACATGGTTTTCCGTCCCATCCTACGTATTATAGAGGGATAAAGCTAAGAATCCATGGATTATTTTGCCCTGATCTTCTGTCTTTTTTTTTCTCTTAAAATGTCCTCTTACATAAAATAAAAGGGTTGGCTTGACAGCAGCTTTAGGCACTGTAACTTTCTCTATAATTATGCCAGATGGGGTCAGTAGACAACAAGAAATTCTGAAGGGAAACTGAAGCTCCCAGGAAATAACCACATACGATGGTATGACAAAAAAAATCTTTTTACACATGAGTGGTTTGTAACAGTAGTTCTTAAAGTAATGCATTTGTGTTTGCCTTTTTATAATAGATTTTTACTCCTGAAAATTATTTGATAAAATAGTATATGATTGTATTATCCCAGAACTTTAGGACATATCTGTTTCTAAATTTTGACTTGATTTTTTTCCTTTTCCTTCAACAAAAGGACCACATCTGTGTTTTCAAAAGTTATAATCAAATGAAACATGAACTGAAGTGGAAAAGAGATAAAACCTTGGCACACCCCAAAATTGAACCACAGAGATGAGTGCCAGAGTCCGTAGATACTGGCTTTCAAAATAGACATGTTTTTCTCCTCCTGACTAAACTGCATAACCACTACTGCACTGGGAAGCACTTTTGGAATCTATGTGGCAGATCTGTAACAGATGATATTTAGTTTGCTTGTAATGAGTTCTTGGGGTGTTTGGCCCTTATTCTGTTATCTCCTACTGAGGAGTTTGATAAACCAAGTTATTGACGATAGAGGCAGTCATCCAAGATATCACTGAAGGTGAAGTCATGAAAGCCAGATGGTGTCCCACTGACTTTTATATGCAGTTTATGTTCTCCTTGGCTGCACCTTCCTGGATGTTTTCAATAAAACATATTTTCCTAGAGAAATATGCACAGCAGGATTTATCCTACGTAACAGATAGTTTCTGTGTGTGGCATGTCCTAGACTTTTATCTATTTTGGCACTCACTTGTCCCTTCCTCTTATCTTCACCTTTTTAAATGAATGAAAAAGAAGTAATAAAGGCTAGTGTAAAGGGCACTGAACCAGAAGTCGGGTGATGTGGATTTTAGTTCTTCTGTTTACTAGCTGTGATTTAGGGTAAGGCTCATAATCTTTCTAAGCCTCTGTAGTAGAGTGAAGCAAATTCTTATCCCCAAAATAATTTTGTTTTGGCAGCCTATAAAAGCAGTATACAAATGCTGAGTATTATTATTATGGCCAAAATAATAATCATGTGTTTGTGTTTGTGTGTGTGTGTGTGTGTGTATATATATATATACACACACACACATTTATACTTCTGTGATGCTTATGAGTTCTCTCCTGGTGTCCTTGGGTTTCCAGACATTAAATCCCAACCTTTTACTTTTCTTCTCTGGCTAATAGTAAATTTGTGATAAGGTCAAATAGCTGTTATTTCATTTGCCATTTTTTTTGGTAACCATTTTCCAGGGTTGAAATAATGTTTTCTCCATATTGAAATAATGTTTTCTCCATTTTATAGATCTGTAATTGATGGAATATCACTCCATCTATGTCTAGGTAATTGTTTGACTTTGTTTTTCCAGCAGTGCAAATGAGAAGGATTAAAATTTTCAGTTAAAATGTCAGTAAACTTTTACTGTTGAAAACTTAAGAGTATGAAGCTGTTTTATTCAAATTATTCATTTGATCTTAGAAAAAGTGCTTAAGTCCTAAATGCTCTGTTCTCTGTTGGTGACTTTATGCTAGTGAGGGGATTGCTGTTTTCTGTGGTGAAATGAAATTAATGTTTTCTCCATGTGAAATGACCACTGATTTCAACTACAAAGGAAATTTCTTTACAAAAACTAGACAGCTTGTACGACCCTCTTACCATGTACTTTATCCTGTTTTCTTGACTTCCTTGACTTAGAAAGATTATGAATATAAGAAAGAAAAATACTTTTTTTCAGAAGAGAATTGACGAGAGCCCAAAGTTCAAGGGAAAGTCTTGTCATTCCATCTCTATTTGTATTTCCCTGATTTACTCATTTGTCAAAATCCAATGAGATATAAGGAGGTCTCAGACCCAGATGCAGAAGAGTGTAAAATGATGGCTGCCACATCTTTGTTACTGCTGCTAGAGAAAGAAAACACGATGTTATTTAGATTATTTCTGTCCTTTTATCTTCTAGGAGTAGAGAAAAGCCATGGAGTCTACGTGAACCCAGGCAATTATTAATTTTTGTTTTACTTGATTCTGGTACAAACTCTTTGTTACTGAAATAAGCAAATTATAGAAAATATAATCAAGTAACAGTTTTCTTTAAAAAATAGTTTGGGGTACTTTAATTCAGAGTTTTAGTTTTTTGTTTTGATGCTTTGTTACCAAAAAATCACCTGATTGGAATTGGCACTGAGATAAACATTAGACCTTCTTAAAGCCGCTTTCCAACCTCAGTGACACAAATTATGAGATTCATAGCAGCAGGGGGACATTTGCTTTGGTTGGAAATGTGCACCCACATTTTATTGATGTCTGGTTTTTAAAGCTCCCCTTAGGAGTGATGAGGGCTTATTATAGGATCTATTTTCCCAAGCTTTCTGAGTTGATAAAGGAAAAAGAAAAATTGAAATGGCTTGAGGGGGGAAAAGCATTTCTTTCACATTGTTGTGTTTCTACTCTTTTTAAATTTTTAAAAACAACGAAATCTTGCCATATGCAACCACATTGGTGAAGTAGAGTGTATTATGCTATGTGAAATAAGTCACAGAAAGGCAAATACTGTATGATTTCACTTATCTGTGGAATCTAAAAAATAAAATAAGTGATCAAAACAAAATAGAAACAGACTCATATATACGGAGAACAAACTATTGATTGTTAGAGTAGGGAGGGGGTGGGGGTGGGTGAAATAGGTGAAGAGGATTAAGCGATACAGACTTCCAATTATAAAATAAATTAGTCACGGGGATGTAATATACAGCATATGGAATATAATCAATACTATTGTAATAACTTTATATTTGTATGGTGACAGATGGTAACTAGACATATTGTGGGGATCGTTTTATAATGTGTAAAAATATTGAATCACCATGATGTACATCTGAAACTAGATGGATATTGTATGTCAATTATACTTCAATTAAAAAATTATCTTCAGCTGAATACTTAATTACCATAGCACAGTATCACTAGAAACTTAGAGGCAGTTGGCAGTGAAGAAATACAGCCAATCAGTGTGCACCTGTGCACAAAGTCAGCCTTAACTCCGTGGATTCTTATGGATTCTAGGCTTTTATAGAAATACTCAACATTGCTAAGTGTCCTGTGGGAACGCAAGCCGTATTGTGAGGGAAGGTAAAGACATTTTGTAAGTTCCTCACCGATGGAGCACATTAATTGTTTAAAGTGTCACTTGCTGATTTTATTTGCCCTCATTAACCTCTGACAGTGTTGACTTTTTAGAGAAATGCACTGTTATTTAAAAAGTCAAGAAATCTAATGACTCCAAAGTTGAATTGTAGAAATGTGGTTTCTTTTTCAGTGCTATATATGTGACTCCTACTCCTATTTGGGTTCTTCATAAAGTCAGGAGTAAAAGACAGCAGTAATACCTTATAATTCCTAACTTGAACATATTGCTAAATTCAGTGATATCTGTTACCGTTAGGTTACTTCAGGTATCACTTAGAATACCTTATTTTCAATAAACAGAACAGAAAATTATAATCAATGCTATCATGTAAGTCCTATGGATTTATTTTTTTTTCATGTTTATTTTGAGAGCAAGAGAGAGCGAGCACACATGCATGCAGGGAAGGGGCAGAGAGTCGGGGGACAGAGGACCTGAAGTGGTCTTTGTGCTGACAGCAGAGAGCCTAATGTGGGGCTCCACCTCATGAATTGAGATATCATGAACTGAGTTGAAGTTGGACATTTAACCAACTGAGCTACCTAGGAGCCCTAGGCCTCTGTATTTAAATGAGGACTAAAGGAAAATACTTCCTAATTCTTACTTTGGTATCATCTGCTTTATTTTGAAGTGGTCCAATGGGATGAGTGCCCACCCTTTTCAAGGAACCTAGTAGAGTTAATTTTACTATGCCTTTCATCCTAGATTTCATTAGACATTGCCCAAAAATAAGCTTCAGTCATCTATATTGCACCATTTTCCCTCTGTTCAGTATTTTCTTGCCTTAACATATTCTTTAGCTGTTCTTATTCCTTCTACATCTTCCTACTAAGTTACTAAAATTCACAGATTCCTTTGTCTTCATTCACTGATTCACCAGATAGTTATTATCTACTCTGTGCCAGGCCCTGGCACATACATTCTTAACTTCTTCCTTCTCCTTCTATAATTAACACGCAGTGTTATAATAGTTTTAGATATACAATATAGTGATTCAGCAGTTCTTCTATTATTTAGTGCTCATCATGGTAAGGGTACTCTTTATCCCGTTTATTCCACCCACCCCCCACCCAACTCTCCTCGGACAAGCACCAGTTAGTTCTCTGTATTTAAGAGTTTGTTTCTTTGTCTTTTTCATTTGTTCATTTTTTTGCTTCTTAAATTCCACATATGAGTAAAATCGTACTGTATTTGACTTTCTCTTTTCTTTCCTGAGCCAGCTTTCACCTTCTTTGCCTGGAGTATAATTTGGCCTCTCCATGGCAACTTGCAACAACTCTTTCTGGTGTTAAATACATGTTTATTCTGAACCTCAGGGTTAGAAGTAGGACTCTCATCCTTCTTGCTTCCTGTTACATCTTCAGACCATTATTCCGTCACATTCTTAAGGTTAGAACCCCTACTTTTAGTCTCATGGTATGCAGGTGGAGCATTGAAGGCTTTCACTGAAGACTTTTGTTATCTCATTGGCTTCAGAATCTGCATGGATAATTTGCTACTTTTGTTCTTTCAGTTCCTTGATTTTCTTCATTCCGTATTTGGCATTCTAAACCTGGTTGTAATCTAGCCCACCTCCAGATTCATTCATTATAGTGTCTTCCCCTCTAAACACAATTGCCTGTTCTTTTAGCTTTCTTGTTCATTTGAAACATCTTCCCATATTTGAACTTCTTTTCCTCTTTTTACTTTATTGTAATCCATTAGCATTGCCTTTCCTTCCCTCTGTATTTCGTCTTTGTTTCCCTCTCTGTTCAGCTTATATTCCTTATTCCATTATTTTAGAAATTCTCATTTTCACATTCTGAATCCCTTTGCTCCTTAATTTAATCAGATCCCATTGGTACCTTCCTATTGCTTTTTGGGATAAAAGCCAAAATTCCTAATAATCGCCTATAAGATTCTTCTACATCTAGCCCCTTCCTCCCTCTCCTGCCACATTTGCACCCTTCTCCTCATCCTCAAGCCTTATATCTTTTATCTTCTCTATGTGCTCTCCGACTTTAAGGCTATTAAACAAACTGGAATGCCCTTTTCCTACCCATCTCCTCTATACTTTCTTGGGAAAACTTTCTAGGCCTCCAAAATATAGATCAAGGCCTCATGTTACTTATTCTCATGGTGTTATATACCTTCTGCATAACGCTATATGCAATTCATGATTAAATAGTTATAAATTTTATTAATTAGTATCTATATATGGACTCAGAGCTCAACAGCTATAGAGAAATCAATCTGTTTTGTTTTCTGTTACACCTTCAGTGCCTAACACTTAGTACCTGGCACATGGTAGGAATTAAATATTTAGTGGGTAGGACAAAAGAGGGACAAAGGAGGATAGGAAGTGCAAAACTGGGCATGGGAATACTTCTCAGAATGATTTATTAGATATAATTTTGTGAAGCTGTTTTAGAAGACTGATACATTGTAGCAAAGCGACATTAACTCTGAATGCAAATGAAGTCTGACTGCCTAGCTTGGAATCCTGGTTCTGTCTCCTCTAGCTGTATAGCCTTGAACAAGGCACTTTAACTCTCCAAACCTGTATTGTCTTCTATAAAAGTGAGATAATAATAATACCTAATATCCAGACTCATAGGATCATTGTGAGGATTTAATGAAACAATACCTATAAAGCACTTATTAGAACAAAGTATTCAAATAATGTAAGTTGCCTTTGTTGTTGTTATTACAATAGTTCAGCCATTCCCTATTCATAAAATACTGTACGATTGGTGTATATCTTGTCAAAGAATTACCGTACACTGACAAAGAGAACATAACAAGAAAAAGAGAGGATTTCTAGTATAAATGCTAGCATACGTCTGTTTTAGAAATTCTGTAAATTTAAATTCTCAATAGTAGTGCTATCTCAATTGTGTGATACCCAAGGGAGTTTGTTGGGAGAGGATGGTAGGAAGTATATATGTATATATGTAAGTAAAGTCTGACTAATGCTTCAAAACTGCTTCTCATCTCAGGAGCTGGGTTACAGTTTTTCCTTTTGAAAAACTTTTTTTTTGGTAATTGTATAATAGAGTGGGTCATAATCTAGAATTTATTTGAAATCAAGGGAGCAAGTGGACTTCTCAAATGAAATGCTTTCTGTGATGAATGTTTAACCTCTAGGCAGTCTTCCTTTGTGCACTCTTTTCTTCTAATCACTTCATTCCTTTGGAGACTTATGCTTCTTACCCTCCTCAGAAACGACAGCAAGATTTTCCACAAGCATCTTGGAAACTACACAAGAGTATATTCCTCTCAGTTGGGGAACAGAAGAAGGTGGGAAACCTGAAGATGCAGTCTCCACCAGCACCTGAAGCACCTAATTGCTTTACTTTCTTAAGGAAAGTGGGTCTGTGGTAAAGTCATAATTTGTTCCTTCTTATTCTGAGTAAAGGTTTATTAGCTTGTGATTTAAGTGAACCATCTGGCCCTGCTGGCACTGCACACTATCAAGCCCTGTGCTTTCTCTTAATATGTTACTGGAGGCAGTTAAGTTACAAACTTGAATCCCAGATCTGGCCTGGGCTATTTTTTGTCTTAAAACATATGTTTTTGAAGATCATACTGTGACCTGGAGCACATTTTTAAATGGTGGAGAATTTCTTCATTGTTCGGTGTGGTAAATATCTCTTCTTTTCTTCTACTCTGCTTTCGTCGTCCAGTGACTGCACCTAAAAGTGTACAACTGCTGTGCGGTAGGCATGTGATGGAATAGATATCCAGATGACGGCGGTTGAGGGTGTTCTCTGGGGTTGTGGAAAAGTAACAAAGTATTTCAGTTTAACCTTGAAACTATTTCCCTGGCTGGAGCACAAGCACAAATGAGAGAATTATTTGGAAATCCTGGCCTGTGGTACCATTCTAGCCTTAAATACAAAAATGCTTTAAAAACTTATTTGTTTGTATGTACAATCTGAGGTAGGAATACCCTGAAGGTCTGACACTAAAAAGGACAAGAAAATTAAGCAACCTTTACAAAAGTTACATTTCACTAGTAAGCAAAATTCTGTAAGTGAAAGTATGGAGGCTAAAACATGTCTGTAAACACAGACTCGATGCTGGGAAAATAACTGCCACAAAAAAGTTGAAGATGGTTGATAAAATATGTATCATAAATTGGCAAGAAAGTAAATTCTCAGTGGATGAATAGACAGGTACATGATAAGCTGTGTACAGGCCTTATATCTTGGCAGAAAAAAGAGAAAGTCCATGGCAACCCAAGGTGGAGACCCTAATAGATAATCAACTTTCCACCATTTTTTTAAGAGAGAGAGAGAGTATGCATGAGCTGGAGAGAGGGGCAGAGGATGAGAGAGAGAATATTAAGCAAACTCCACTCTTAGTGCAGAGCCTGACATAGGGCTCCATCCCATGACCCTTGGACCATGACCTGAACCAAAAATCAAGAGTCAGACGCCCAACTGACTGAGCCACCTGGGTCTCCCATTCCACCCTTTTAAAAAAGGATGCACAGTGCCCCAAATTGGCCTTTGAAAACATTAAGAAAATGGACTGAACAGTTTTTGAAGTGACAAAGAGCTCCTAACTACAAGTCCTGCAAGTATTAAGAAGATACAAGGATATTTTTGCCAGTACATTTTAAATTTAGACTAAATGGGAAAATGCCAGAAAAAAAAGAAACGTAGCAAGACTAGCTAAGTGTGAAAATGAAAATCTGAAAAAATGAGTCCGTAATAAGATTTTCCCACCAATTTCAAGCCTGGAGAGTTATACTGGTGATTTTTAATAAACCTACAAGGAACAAATGGTTTCAGTTTTACAGAAAGAATTCCAGAAAATAAAAAAGAGGGAATAATTAATCACCAACATACTTTATAAGATTAGCGTAACTTCGTATCAAAACTTGACAGAGTTAATACAGGAAAGGAAGAGTTTGGGCTGTTAACATAAATGCAAACATTTCTAAACAAAGTATTTCCAACTTAAAGTTAGTGTATGTGGGGATGCTTGGGTCACTCAGTTAAGGATACGACTCTTGATTTTGGCTCAGGTCATGATCTTGTGGTTGTAATGTTGATCTCTGCGTCAGGCTCCATGCTGAGTGCGGAGCCTGCTTGGGATTCTCTCTGCCCATACCCACCCTTAAAATAAATAAATGAACATTTAGAGTTACTGTATATGAAAGAGATGCATGCAGACATTTGAGGCCTATTCCAGGAGTCAAGATTGGTATCATTAGAAAATTAATTACTATAGTCTACTGCATTAAAAGCTGATAAGAAAAAGGTCATATGATCATCTCAAGAAATGTAGGAACTTTAATTTTTTAAATAGCTAATAGAAAGAATTTTTTATTTAAATTGTAGTTAGTTAACATACAGTATAATATGAATTTCAGGTGCACAGTATAGTGATTCTACAGTTCCATACATCACCTGGTGCTCATCACAACAAGTACATTCCTTAATCCCCATCGCCTATTTAACCCATCTCCCCACCAGCTTCACTTCTGGTACTCATCAGTTTGTTCCCTTTAGCTAAGAGTCTGTTTCTTAGTTTACCCCCCTCTTTTTTTTCCCCTTTTGCTTGTTTGTTTCATTCCTTAAATTCCACATATGAGTAAAATCACATGGCCTTTGTCTTTTCTCTGACTTATTTTGCTTAGCATAATACTCTGTAGCTCCACCTACATTATTGCAAATTTCAAGACTTCATTCGTTTTTATGGTTGAGTAGTATTCCTTTGTGCACACACACACACACACACACACACACACACACACACACACACAACATCTTTATCGGTTCATCAATTGATGGACACTGGGCTGTTTCCATAATTTGGCTATTGTAGGTAATGCTGCATGTAAATGTAAACATCAGCGTGAATGTGTACCTTTGAATACCTAGCAGTGCAATCATTGGATCATCAGTTACTTCTATTTGTAATTCTTTTAAGGAGCCTCCGTACTGTTTACCGGAATGGCTGTACCAGTTTGCACTCCCACCAACAGTACAAGAGAGTTCCCCTTTTTCTATATCCTTGTCAACACCTTTTATTTCTTGTATTATTGATTTTACCCATTCTGAGAGGTGTGAGGTGATAGTTTTTTAGTTGTATTTTTTTTGTTTGTTTTTAGTTGTATTTCTTTGATGATAGGTGATGATGATACAGATGTCTTTTGACACTCTGTATGCCTTTTTTGGAAAAATATCTAAGAAGGAAACTTCTTAACCTGATAAAGAATATCTACTAAAAAAATCTATTAAAAGTTACACTATAATTTATACAGATAATTTATACTATATATAGATAAAACTGTTAAAGCATTTCTCTGAGGATGAGGAACAAAATAGAGTACACACTGTCATCATTTCTATTCAGCATTGTGGTAGATATTATAGGCAATGTGGAAAGGCAAGTAATAAATACAAGGATTGGAAGGAAAGAAAATGATTGTTTTCTTATTGTACATATGATATGGTTGTCTAAATAGTAAATTAAAAACCCATAGATAAGAGCACTTAAGAAGATTGCTAGAGACAATGTCAATATACAGTAATCAGTTGCATTTCTATAAACTGTATCAAAGAGAAAATTACATTTTTTTAAAAAAGGTGCTATTTACTATAACATTAAGAAAAGCATATAAAGTGCCTAGGAATAAATATCATTAAAATGTTCACGATTTTTCATGGAAAGAGCCTCAATGTCCATCAACTGATGAGTGGATAAGTAAGTGTGGTTTATATACACAGGGGAGTACTACATGGCAATGAGAAAGAATAAAATCTGGCCATTTGTAGCAACGTGGATGGACCTCGAGGGTGTCATGCTAAGCGAAATAAATCAGGTGGAGAAGGACAGATACCATATGTTTTCACTCATAAGTCCAACAGGGGACCGTGGGAAGGGGAATGGGGTGAAAGAGGGAGAGGGAGGGACGCAAATCATGAGAGACTTGAATACTGAAAACAAACTGAGGGCTGAAGATGGAGGGGGAAAAGGGAAGGGGTGTGATGGTCATGGAGGAGGGCACTTGTGAGGAAGAGCACTGGGTGTTACATGGAAACCAACTTGACAATAAACTATAAAAAATGTTCAAGGGGCACCTGGGTGGCTCAGCCGGTTAAGCATCCGGCTTCGGCTCAGGTCATGATCTCACAGTTCGTGGGTTTGAGCCCCGCGTCAGGCTCTATGCTGACAGCTAGCTCACTCAGAGCCTGGTGCCTGCTTCAGATTCTGTATCTCCCTCTCTCTCTGACCCTCCCCTGATCTTACTGTCTCTCTCTGTCTCTCAAAAATAAATAAAAACCAATAAAAAAATTTTTTTTAATGTTGAAGATTTTTGTGGGGAAAATGATAAAATTTTATGAAATATATTAAAGTCCTAAATTGATCTCTCTTTCTTGAACTATTACAGAACAGTGCCTGGCCTATGGTAGACTCAGTAAACATTTTTTGCAGAAATTAAAAAATAGTTAAGAATCTTCGGAGAAGACTTGTCCTACTAGATATTAAGCCTCATAAAGCTATAGTAATTAGGTAATGTTTTGGTGTAAGAATGGACAAAGTAGTGGATCATAATAGAAAGCACAGAAATAGCCCCATACTTATGAAAATACTTGATGAATGTCAAAGGTTAGGATAGAATGGATTGTTTAAAAATGGATGTTGGATGTCCCTATGGGGAAAAATGAAATTGCCCCCCTACCTCAAACCATACACAAAAAAGCTATTTAAGGTAGTTTAAAGACCAGATGTTAAACACAGTACTTTACACTCTTGGATACCTTTTCAATCAGATATTGTATAACAGCCACAAAATAACAGTAAATTGTGATGGTTAATTTTATGTGTCAACTTGCCTGAGACACAGGGTGCCCAGATAGTTAGTCAGACTTAATTCTACATGTTTTTGTGAGGGTATTTTGGATGAGATTAACATTTAAATCGATACACTTGAATAAGTGAAATTATCCTCTCTAATGTAAGTGGCCCTCAACCTGTTTTATTCAGGCCTTCCTGTCAGCTGATTCCCCTCCCCCAAGTAAGAGTAAATCCTGCCTGATTGTGTTTGAACTGGGGTATTGGCTTTTGCCTGTCTTTGAACCCTAATTGGAACATTGGCTTTTCCTGAGTCTTGAGTCTGTGCCAGTCTTTGGACCAGAATTTCACGGTTACCTTTCTTGGGTCTTGAGCTTGCCTATTTTGTTTGCAAATCTCGGCACTTGTCAGATTCCATAGTCTCGTGAGCCAATTATTTTATTTATATATATATATGTATATATATATGTTTTATAATATGAATATGATATATATTACATGTGATTTTAAATAAAATACATTTTATTATATGTGTAACAATTTATATATTAAGTGTTCTATGCTTATCAATGTAATTAATGTATTTCCATCTAATTATATTAACATTAATATAGTTTATTTATTTATTGGTTACATTTCCCCAGAGAAACAAAACTAATGGGATATATATTGAATGCAGTGTGTGTGTGTATGTATATGTATGTATTTGCATGCATACACAGCTCTACCTTGGAGACATTTCCAGTTTGGTTCCAGACCACTACAATAAAGTGAATATGCCAATAAAGTTAATTTTTTGGTTTTTCTATATACATAGCATAGTGTTTATGCTATATTGTAGTTTATTAACTACATGCCTTATTTAAGAAATATTTGATTGCTAGAAAATGCTAACTGGTATCTGAGCTTTCAGCACGTTGTAATATTTTTCTGGTGGAGATTGCTTACTTTGGTATTGATGGCTGTGACTGATCTGGATGGTGGTTGCTGAAGATGGGGTTGGCTGTGGCAGTTCCTCCTTCTATTTTTTGTGGGTTTTTTTGGACAAGTATCCAAGACCTTTATTAACAGGTACTTGCTGTTTGTTGACTTTTTTTGAAAAAATCAAGTTGTAATCTTTTATTACAAACAGGAATGAGGCTTTTAAAAATCTCAGCTTGACCAGATATGAAGCAATTTGAAAACTTTTAAAGGTGTATTGAGAATTTGCCATTACTAAAAAGAGACCTCTTTCAGCAAGAATAAGAAAAACCCCATGATGCTCCATAGATAATGCAGATAGTTCTAGTTGTCTAGTTAATGGGCAAAAAGAAAGCACTTAAAATCTTCCACTCCAGTCTTTTGTTCCTTTCTTATTGCTGGAATATCATATTCATTTCTTCTTGTTGGATGACTAAACCAGGTGATGGTAGAGATGCTACCCTAGCATTTACTCAGCCCTGCCTTAGTCAGTGGGGTGGGGGAGGCCGATGAATTCTTAGCTGGTGGATCATGTGCTTTTGTCTCTTGCCACCTTGTCGTTGGGGTTTTGGGAGCATATGTGTAGGTAATTGAAATTGTGGAGGTGCTGATGTTGAGGTGACTACTTACCTTGATTTCCTTAATTCTTCACTGCTTTCATCTCTGGTGGGGAGGCCCCTGTAGAATTGTTGTCTATGACCCTGATACATACTCTGACTCACTGGTTTACCTGTTCTCCTGAATTCTGGTTGTCAGTACCTTCCAGCACTTTACCCTGCACAAGCAGGTTGGAAGACAGTAGTTGATGCCCACAGGATCTCCACATGTAGTAAAAAGGGAACTCTTGCCTTCAGTAGGGTCTTGCCTTAGGAGAACTCTCTCATCTCTCATGCTTTCCCTATCTTCCCTGTTCTGTTAATTCTGCTGGTAATTGATAGAGTACCGCTGCACTGTGAATAGTGTCTATAGGGCTAAAGTCTGATACATATTTACTGCTTTGTAGTGGAGCTTCACCAGGGCCTGTAGCATTTGCTACTTACTCACCTTTTCTCTTTCAACCACATGAAACTCCACAGTGTCTCCATCTCCCACACTATGAAGGTACATCTTGAGGTTACCTCTTTATGGCAGTCAGGCGTACAGGTCCATCTTCCTTGGTGTCACTACTATTAATAAAACCATGTCCATTAGTTACATTGAACCATTCTACTGTTCCTAAAACCTTCTTGTGCATGCTGGCAGGCACCCTGATGTGAGGCCACCACCACCATCTGTGGTGGTCAGGCTTGGTGTCAACAGTGCTGGGGCAGGGGCAATGGTTGGGTGACTGGAACATCTCTACTTCACTGCTCATGGTTGATATGATGGTGACGGGGCTGGTTTTGGCAGCTGAAGCCCCTCCTGGGGTGCTGGTGGGGCTGCTCAGAGCTTCCTGAGGTCTGCTCTTTGTGCCCACTATCATAATTTCTTCAAATAAGAAAACAGTGAGGTTTGCCACATCAGCTCTTTTTTCACAATTTCTCTGTAGCATATGATGCTATTTGATAGCATTTTACCCACAGTAAAACTGTTTTCAGAGTTGGAGTCCGTCTTCTCAAAGTCTGCTACTGCTTTATCCACTAAGTTTACATAATATTCTAAATCCTTTATTGTTACTTCACTTGTCTTTACAGCAGTCAGAAGGAGCAGATTCCATCTCAAGAAACTACTCACTTAGCTAATCCGAAAGAAGCAACTTCTCATCTGTTCAGATTTTATCATGAGATTACAACAAAGTCACATCTTTAGGCTCCACTTCTAGTTCTCCTGCTATTTCTATTCCATCTGCCATTGCTTTCTCCACTGAAGTCTTGAACACCTCACAGTCATCCAGGAGAATTGGAATCAACTTCTTCCAAATTCCTATTCAGGTTGATATTTTTACCTCTTCCCATGAATCACAAATGTTCTTATTGGCATCTAAAATGGTGAGTTTTTTTCAGAAGGTGTTCAGTTTACTTGGTCCAGATCCTTAGAGGAGTTCCTGTCTGTGGTAGCTGTAGCCTTTCTGAAATGTATTTCTTAAATAATAAGACTTAAAAGGTAAAATGACCTCTTGATGAGCTGCAGGATGAATATTGGTTTAGTAGGCATGAAAACAACAGTAATCTCATTGTACATCTCCATCAGAGCTCTTCAGTGAACAGGTGAATTGCCAATGAGCAGTCATGTTTTGAAAAGAATCTTTTTCTGAGCAGTCGGTGTCAACAGTGGACTTAAATATTCAGTAGACCATGTTCTAAAGAGATGTGCTATTATCTAGGCTTTGTTGTTCCGTTTATAGAACACAGGTATTTGCATTCACAGTGTGGTTGTTTGGTGCAAGAGGCCTGGCTTTCAGCCTATCTCAGCTTTGGACACGCCTTCCTCACTAAGCTTAACGTGAGAGACATGTGCCTCTTTCTTTGACTTGAACTCTTAGATGCCATTGTAGGGTTATTAATTGACCTAATTTCAGTATTGTTGTATCTCAGGGACTAGGGAGGCCCAGGGATAGAGAGTGTGACAGGGGAATGGCCAGTTGGTGGAGCAGGTAGAGCACACATCTGGCAAATAAGTCTGCTGTCTTATATGAGTGTAGTTTGTGGTGCCCCCCGAAAGAATTATAATAATAACATCAAAGATCACTGATCACACATCACCAGAACATATAATAATAATGAAAAAGATCAAAATACTGGGAGAACTAACATTGTGACAGACACAAAGTGAGAAAATGCTGTTGAAAATATGGCAACAGATAGACTTGCTTGACAGAGGGTTGCCATAAAATTGCAGTTTGTAAAAACTACAAGGTCTCTGAAGCACAGTTGGCAGGGTATACCTGTATGTATTCTCGTATACTGTATTCAGTGTATATCCCATTGCTTCCTTTTCTCTGGAGAGCTCCGACACACACCTATAATAATCATTTATTTCTTCATCACATAGATTGCAAAATTAGTATAGTTGGCTTTGCTTTAGTTGTCGACTAGGTTGGCTGTGCCCACATGACTCTTTCTAGGACCCAACTGAAAGCAGCTACTCAGAATGTTTTTTGGGCAGTGGTGGAACTACAACCTAACTACATGTATTAAGAGCCTTAGCTTGTGTCTGTATTGTGAACATCCCAATGCCCAAAGCAAGTCACATAGCCAGGCTAAAATAGGGTCATTAAGGGCGGTATACTCTGCCTATCATGATACTGTGGGAAGGATGTGAATGAATACTAATAGTGTAGTATAATGGATAATTGGGACTGCTAATTCATTCTACTGAAGGCAGTACAAAAGTGGGAAACATCATATGACCCTTGGTAGAAGGAGGATTTCTTAAATAGGATGAAAAGTCACAAATCTTCAAGGCTTAGAATTTGTTTATATTAAGATATTTTGACCATATAAAGATACCATAATAAAAGGGAACATATAGGGGCGCCTGGGTGGCTCAGTCAGTTAAGCGTCTGACTTTCGCTCAAGTCGTGATCTCACGATTCATGAGTTCGAGCCCCACATCAGGCTCTGTGCTGACAGCTAGCTCAGAGCCTGGAGCCTGTCTTCGGATTCTGTGTCTCCCTCTCTTTCTGACCCTCCCCTGCTCATGCTGTCTGTCTGTCTCTCTCTCTCTCTCAAAAATAAATAAAAACATTAAAAAAAGAGAAAGGGAACATATAATGCACAAAATGGGAGAAAAAATTGCTAAACATTTAATTGATGAAATGTTGTTTTCTGAGAATATATGTTAATGTGCGTGTTTAAAATTCCTCCAAATCAACAAGAATAAGAAAAAGCCAGTGGAGCCGGGGCGGGGGGGAGGGGGGGGAGATTTGAATGTCAAGGAAGAAGCAGCAGTCCCTAAACAAATGAAATATATTTAATCTTACTGGTTATTATTGAAGTGATAAAAGAACTTGATATAATATTTATTGAGAAATTTAGAAAGAGGAAATCAGGTTATTGCTATTTGAACCCACTGATCAATGTTATTGCTGAAAGTTGGATAACCATTATGTGTCTCTCCATATGCTGTAACATGAAGTATACAACTTTATTTGTGGAGTACTATCGTTAAAAAGACAAGTTGAATCTAATGGAGCCTTTAGATGTAACTTTCGTTTTATAGAAAACATGAGGACAAGAGGAACAGCATAAATAGCACCAAGAAAATAATAATAATAATGATCCACTGGAACTCAGTATTGTATAGGACACATGACTCAATTTGGTCATGAAGCTAATGACACGGAAAATTAAAAATGTTAAGCAGTGTGGCAGTTGTCCAAGCACCTTTCATTCAAAAGAATGTCTTTCCTCATTGAATTGCCTTTGCACTTTTGTCATATCAAATTGCCATAAAAGTTAGGATTTATTTCTTGACTCTCAGTTCTTTTCCACTTATCTCTTTTTCCATCCTTATGCCAGCCCTACCCTGAAGTTTTATATTAAGTTTTAAAGTCGAGAAATAGGAGTCTTCCAATTTTATTTTGTCAAGACTTTATTTTTTTCCTGGCTGTTACTTCTAGTACAACATTAAACAGAAGTGGTAAGAAAGGTGCTGGTCTTAGAGAGAAAGCACTAAGTTTTTCATCGTTAAAGATTATATTAGCTATGGGTTTTTCATAAATGCCCTTTATCAGGTTGAGAGATTTTTTTTTTTTTTTTGAGAGAGCCTGTGTGGAGGCAGGGGCATTGGGGGACAGAACGAGAGAGAAGATCTCAAGCAGGCTTTACATCTAGGAAGGAGCCCAGTGTGGGGCTTGATCTCACAATTGGAAGATCATGACCCAAGCCAAAATCAAGAGTCAGATGCCTAACTGACTGAATCACCCAGGCACCCCAAGGAAGTTTCTTTGTACTTTCTTGACTGTTTCTGTTAGGAAAGTTTGTTGGAAATTACCAGTGCTTTTTTTCTACATCTACTTAAGATGATAATGTAGTTTTTTTTGTCCTATATTCTATTAATATGGTTTATTACATTTATTTTCTACGTGTGAAACCAACCTTGTATTCTTAGGATAAATATCAATTTTTATATCTTACTGCATTTGATTTTTTAATTTTTTTTGTCTCTTTATTCAGAAGGTATATTCCTATGTAGTTTCCTTGTTGTCTTTTGGTATATTTTTCTTGTTTTGTCATAAGGGTTTGTGTGTCATGATTCCTATTTGCCATGATTCCCATTTCTCTTGTTGTCTGGCATAAGTTGTGCAAAGTTCATTTCCTGTACATTTCTTGCCCCAAATCTAGAATTGCCTGTATTTTTAAGGAGACTTTTCAGTTTAGTGGGAAACTATAGCCTGGGTGCTGTGGTGTTCAACTTGGTGGCTCTCGTTGCTTTTAATTCCTGAGGGTGAATTATATAGGTGTATGGTGTCCTTTTGGTTCAGAAATACACCCAGAGGGTAGGCCCCTTTTGTATATGAAAAAACATAGTGTTGGGTGAAATAAGTCAGGAGATTCCATTTATTCAGTGTTCATAAGCTAAGAGAATAAAGCAGTGATCTATTTTGGAATAAATATTAAAGACAAAAATAAATGGAAGGGATTGTGTAACAAATTAAGAGTGGTGATGACCTATCTTAGGGAACTTGGGGGATACACTTGGATAATTGCACTTATAAATCTAGTAGGTATAAAAGATATAAAGAATAGATATAGATGTGTGTATTGCTTTTGGTTCTGGAATATATACATATTCCTTTTTTATATACATACAACATTTCATAGTGCTTATTTATGAAATTTAAAGGTGTTTATGTACAATAAGAAGGATTGTGAATTTGTCTTTTCTACAATTTATAAGTAGTCTTTAAATAATTTCTGATCTCTTGCCATGTAGGCTGAAAGTGCCTTCCTACTGTGGCTGTAAAAGTCCTCCTACTGTTCATAGTGCTGAATTAATTGGATATCCATATTGATAAAAATGAATTTTGACCATTACACTGTATTTATTCAGTTGCATATATATAACTCTGAATGTGAAACATGTAATTTAATAAAAGATTTAGAAGAAAAAATATTTCCATGATTTGTAGTAGACAAAATTTCCTTATCCAGTATACAAAAAACTCTGAACACAAAAGAAACATAAGTGAAAAAAGTTAGTTAGCTAAGCTCCACTAAAATTAAAAACTAGTTTTTAATTTTTTTTAATTAAAAAAATTAAAATGTGGATGTACCTTACCTTCCAGGTGTTATGCTAATAAGTGAAATAAATTAGAGAAAGACAAATACTGTGTGATCTAATTTATATGTGGAATTTAAAACAAACACAGACTCATAGAAAAAGAGATGAGTCTTGTTTCCAGAGGTAGGAGGTGGAGTGAGTGTGACATGAAGGAAGGTGGTGAAAAAGTACAAGCTTCCAGTTATAAAATAAGTAGTAGGGATGTAATGTACAACATGATGATGACTGTAGCTAATAGTGGTGTATGATAAACATCGGAATGTTGTTAAGAGAGCAAATCTAAGAGTTCTCATCAAAAGGAAGAAATTGGCAACTGGATGGCGCAGTCGGTTAAGCATCTGACTGTGGCTTATGTCATGATCTTGCAGTTTGTGAGTTCAAGCCCTGTGTTGGGCTCCGTGCTGACAGCTCAGAGCCTGGAGCCTGCTTCAGATTCTGTGTCTCCCTCTCTCTCTGCCCATCCCCTGCTTCCTCTCTCTCTCTCTCTCTGTCTTTCTCTGTCTCTGTCTCTCTCCCCTCTCAAAAATAAACATTAAAAGAAATTCAGAAGAAGGAAATTGGCTTTTTCTTCATTCTCTTCTTTTTATTGTATTTTTACATGATGATACATATTAGCTCATCCAATTGTAGTCATTTCACATATAAATATGTAAATCAAACCATCATGCTATGTACCTTAAAACTACACAGTGATTGATGTATGTCAGTTATTTCTTAGTAAAACTGGAAAAAAGTTTTTTTCTTTTTATCAAAAGTGCCTTCAGTAAATTTTGCTATTTTTCACACAGTGGAATTCCATACAGTTCAGAGAATTACACAGCTGTAATTATACCCAACAACATGGATGAATCTCATAGACCTAACACTGAGTGAAAAAAATCTGTACTTTAAATTACATTCTGTGTAATTCCATTTGTGTAATGTTAAAACAAATAGGCAAAACTAATGTAGAATGCTAGAATAATGGTTATTCTTCATCTGGAAAGGGGATATGAGATACATTTCTGGGGAACTGTTAATATTCTGTTTATTGGTCTGTGTTCTGATTACATGGTGTGTTCAACTTAGAGAAGATTCTTCAAGTCGCGTGCTTATCATTTGTTTTTATATGCTATGTATTTACATAATATCTAAGTTATGTAAAAAACTAATACCATGCCTTGCTTGGGGTAGTGAAGGATGAGAGGGAGATTTTCTGAGATTTGTTTAAGGTGAGTTCATTAAAAATGAACACATACCACACTTTAGTAGGGCTTCTATAAAGGGTGCTGACCATTACTGATTTTCTGTTATAAGAACACACCTTGGCCGTATCATTTCAGTTCAGTTTTAAGTAAGATTTTACATGAATTAAACAGATTAAAGTGGAATCATCCTTATTGGTAGTTTTCTAAAGGGTGGATACGTAAAGCTTGTAGATCTATGAATGCATATCCAAGGAGAGCTCCATAATGATATATATTCTTACAGCTGTATTTTCACAGCTATTAGCTGAGAACCTTAACTTGATCACTTCTGAAAATATATGCAAAGTAAGGTGATTCAGGTGCCAAACACTAAATGTGTCTGTTTGCTATCCCTGTTTAGCAGCTGTTAGCAATCAACGTGGAAACTGGTTGGGTATAAGGCACTAACATCCTGGGGTCTGTTAACAACTCTGATTTGTTATACTGCAGTTTTGTCTCTACACTGTTCTCAGTTTCACTATCACACAGTTGGTTTTATGTAGGAGTCAATGAATGGCAAATCCCCCACCTCTTCTCTGAAAAGGCTTGTTGTCACCAAAATTACTTCTTGGCAAGCAGCAGCCTGACATAAACT
The DNA here is from genome assembly GCA_004023845.1 of Helogale parvula. NCBI lineage: Eukaryota > Metazoa > Chordata > Mammalia > Carnivora > Herpestidae > Helogale > Helogale parvula. Next base: position 11,957 of record PJEM01010692.1, on the reverse strand, counting down.
CTTGTGATTGGTGCAGTTGGCTGGTTGATTACCTGGTTCAGGTTGGTTTTTGGTATTAACACATTTTTGCTAGCATATATTTTGCTTCCGAATTAAAATGAGCATGTCTATTTAAGTAATTCTGATTTGGACACCACCCAGCGCAAGTGGAACGATGGATGAAGTACATACTGTGTTCTCTTAGTTCCGTGGGTTTTAGAGTTCAGTCTTTCTTTCTTTCAGGGTTTTCTGAGATCCTTTTAAAGCATCCTGTCTCCTCTCTATGTGGCCATGTATTTTTCTTTTTTCTTCCTGCCTTCCTTGAGAAAGGCCTGCCTCCCTACCTGGCTTTGTAGCAAGAAACTGTCTGATTGAATGCTAGCTATTTCTTCAAAAGAAATTCTTTTTAAAGGTGTAAACAGATAAATCTTTAGATGAATAAAAATGACTTATTTATGTTTATACTGAGTGTTATTAGTCAAGTTTATATCTAAAATCCTTCTAGAAATATTTTCTATGATTTTTTTCCTATATTTTTATCTGTGTTATATTTTTATCTCTTTGAGTATTTGTGGATCACTTCCAAATCTTCAAAAGGGACCGACTGTGGCACAGTGTGAGTTCTTGATGCCATATATGCACTTGTGTTTATCAAGAAGATGCACCCTGAAAGGAATTACAGTGGAGGGAAAACCAGAGATTTATTTCTTTATATGGTATATTGTCTTGATATATATGCTTGATCTGGAAAGAGTATAGAATTTTTAATATGTGTGTGTTTTTTAATTTGTATACCTAGGAATTGCCCGTTACTCTGCTCCTCTGTCTTTAATTGATAAAAATGTTCAGTTTCTCTCTTTTTCCATACTTACCATAGGTGGAGGAGTTACTGATGGCCATGGAGAAAGTAAAGCAGGAGCTGGAGTCCATGAAAGCAAAGCTGTCCTCTACCCAGCAGTCTCTGGCAGAAAAGGAAACTCATTTGACCAATCTTCGGGCGGAGAGAAGGAAACACTTAGAGGAGGTTCTGGAGATGAAGTAAGTGATTATAATCTTCCTTTTCAGGTATATGCATAGTAAAAAAAACCTGTTTCTCATTTCTTTCATCCTCTGGCCCTGTTTATTACCCCTAACACATTTAGCTTAATTTACATGTGAACTTGTATTTCTCACTCCCTTGAACAAATTTGGAACAAATTCTGGTCAAAATAGAATTATTTTTGCCCCTTCATTGAATTTAAAGTCCTCGTGTGTATATCTATAACCATATCCAGTTGCATCTCTGAAATTTCTAAAATCCTATGGAAAGTTCAGCCATTATTGAGTTTACTGAGGAACATGACTGTTGATCCTCAGGTCATATGGTAGCTAGGCACTTTTTTAAAACATTTTTTATTATAACCACTCCCAAAAGTATGAAAAAGTAGAGAATAGTATAATGTGCCCCTATGTACTTATCCCTCATATTTAACAACTAACATTTTGCCACATTCTCTAGTCAATTTTTACAAAATTGTCAATTTTAGCGGACCTTTGCTGTACATCATTTTTCTCCTAGTTCCACATCTTGTGGCCTCTGAGGTGGTCTGTAGTGAAGCATGTGCACATCTGCTGGTACATACTAGATGCTTCTTTCTCTTCATTGGGAACTTTGGAAAGCTCTGGTTTCTCTCTCTTTAAAACCAATACATCTCTTCTGAGAGTTCAGTAGTACACGCTCCTTTATTATTCCCACCCCTCACCCCTGCATCATCGTCCTGCTCCCAGGTTTTATGAAAACAGATTTATCCTGGGGTATAAAAAGGGGTGTAAACCTTCTTTACCTCAACAGTTACCTGTATTTTTCTTGTCTTCCCTTCTATTTCAGAAAAGATATTCTCTCTCCTTCATAAGAGCAGCCCCTGGTCTCTGTCACAGATTTTAAGCCCAGGTGCCCAGCTCTGCAGCCTTCCTCTGTTCATTTTCTCTCGCATAATCTGTGCCCAGTTTCTATTAGTTTCTTCTTCTCTGCATAAATACTGAGTCTCTTTGACCTATGATAAACAAACTTCTCAGACCAGCGAGTGCTTTAGGCTAATGTCCAAATTATAGACCAGAAAAGGATCTTGCCATTAGACCCTAGTGTGAATTTTCACAGCACGTGATATTCTGACCATGGCCTAAGAGCCGAGGAAGTAGTTCTTGTCGTGTCACCAGCATTAATGGACTTTTAGGCCAGAGTGCAAGGTTAAGAGACTCTAACCTTCTAGAAAAGCATTACAGGTGTCCTGCTCTTGGAATGATGCATACTTGAAGCCGGAAATAAATTGACACACTGGGAGAACGGGGAGAGAGGTTGGGGTTCTGAGTATCATCAGGAGATAAAGTTTGTGAATCTGTTTCTTAGGCAGCAGTTAGTGAAAGAGGTGTAAGACAGGTTTTGTCACTGGAGGTTAAAATTCAAGGCTTGATATTTTGGAGATGGAGTAATAGAGATAACTTTTGGATGGTAAAGCATAAAACCATTTGAGTTGAAGAGATCTGGGACCCATTTCTAAAAACATGGTAGGAGATAGTGTTGAGAAGCAAATGAAATCAGAGCCCAAAGTAATTAAGGAAAACAGAAGAATGATGGATATATTGTTGTGGAGAACAAAGTGTCCCATGTGATCTTCCAAAGCAGAAACAGGCCTCACTAAGGTAACAGTGTGTAAGTTTTGTTTTGTTTTCTCCATGTACTTGACTTCACCTGTCAGATCTTTCCCACTAAGTATGAATATCTGTATATAGCAAAATAGTTATGTATTTGTATAAAAATTTTTCCTTATTATTAGGACCTTGAAAAGATACGAAAGAAATTTTAAAACAATGTTTGACTTCAAGCCATGAAAAGGGACTTGTAATTTTTTTTTTTTGGTACCATAGTGCTACACTCTATTTTGAACTTCACTTTTCAAAGCAGGTCAGAGATTACATTTCTGAAAGATACTATGAGTAGCAAAGCACTCACATAATAAGGCATGGGATAAATGATTAAAGTATGTAGAGAAATTTATAACTAGTATAGAAATTTAATAAACATTAAATGAAAGTTCTAAAAATAAAGTGCTAAAATCTGGCTCTGATAGATGACTTATGTCTTTTTTTCTTTTTAATTTTTAAATATTATTGAGAGGGTGGGGGGAGGCAGAGGGGCAGAGAAAGAGAGAGTCTGAAGCAAGCTCCATGCTCCAGGCTGTCAGCACAGAGCCTGACACAGAGCTCAAACTCACGGATCGCAAGATCATGACCTGAGCCGAGTTTGGACACTTAACCAACCAAGCCACTAGGGGCCCCTATATGACCTATCTCTTAAATCACCTTCCATTGCTCAGAATATATTTTGTGGTATCATGATGGCCTTAGATTTTTCATAAGTTTTGCGTCATGTGGATTTGCCAACATAAAGTTTTAGAAGTAGTCGTTTGCTTTAATTTGCACTTAAATTTCCCCTAGTTGTCTTTCAGTTTCATATATGTTTACTACCTTTTTTTTAATAAATTATCTCAGGGGCGCCTGGGTGGCTCAGCTGGTTAAGCATCCGGCTTCGGCTCAGGTCATGATCTCGTGGTTGTGGGTTCAAGCCCCGCGTCGGGCTCTGTGCTGACAGCTAGCTCAGAGCCTAGAGCCTGCTTCCGATTCTGTATCTCCCTCTCTCTCTGACCCTCCCTTGCTCGCGCTGTCTCTCTCTGTCTCCCAAAAATAAATAAAACATTTAAATAAATAAATAAATAAATAATCTCAGCACATTAGACCTAATCCCCTATCCAGATATTCTTAAAAGAGTGGTGGTTTTCTTAGCAGATCCTGTTTGCACTGCCCTGTAAGCCAACCTGCATGACACTATCAAGTCTGTGAAGCAACAGGTATTTTATTGTTCTCCTAGAACGGTGAATTGAATTCTTTATTATTTTTTTTTAATGTAGATTTTCAGGGGCACCTGGGTGGCTCAGTTAGTTAAGCAGTTAAGCGTCTGCCTTCAGCTCCGGTCGTGGTCTCATGGTTCATGAGTTGTAAGCCCCGCATAAGACTCTCTGCTGTCAGCATGGGGCCTGCTTTGGATCTTCTGTGTGTCCTGTCCCCCCCCCCCCCCCCGGGCCCCTACCTTGCTTGTTTGTTCTCTCTCTCTCTTTCTCTTCCTCAAAATAAATAAAATTTAAAAATGTAGATTTCCCAAGTATGGTGTACAAATATAAAGTAATGATTCATAAAACCTCAGTTGAAAATTACAACCTAAGTGTAATTATACACAAAACACTATGGATGACTCATTGTAGGTTTTAATGCAATGAGCTTTTGATTCCTTTTCGCTACGTAGCTGACCAAGACAATAGCGTTTCTTCTGCCATATTCTAGACTCCTCTCCATATGTTGAACATTGCTGCTAATCTGTCCTCATTTGAGTTTATATCAGTTTCTACAATTTCTCTCAGATTTTACTTCATTCTTTTGTCAGTTTGTAAGATGTTTACTCCCTCCAACTAGTTCTACATGATATCTGCCTCTGATTATTTATGGCGAACTAGGAGGAACATACTTCCTGGAATAATAGAGCCTGAATCAGAACTTACTAGTTCAATGACTTCAGCAAGTTCTTTAACCTCTTGGTGCCTCAGTCTGCTTATTTTTTTTTTAATTTTTTAATTTTTTTAAATGTTTTTTATTTATTTTTGAGACAGAGAGAGACAGAGCATGAGTGGAGAGGGGTAGAGAGAGAGGGAGACCAGAATCAGAAGCAGGCTCCAGGCTCTGAGCCATCAGCACAGAGCCCGATGTGAAGCTTGAACCCACGAACGTGAGCCGAAGTCTGACGCTCAACCAACTCAGCCACCCAGGTGCCCCTGCTTATTTTTAAAATGGCAAATAATGGAGCACCTGGGTTGTTCAGTAAGTTAAGCATCTGACTTCAGCTCAGGTCATGATCTCACAGTTTGTGCATTCAAGCTCCGCATCAGGCTCTGTACTTACAGCTCAGCGCCTGGACCCTGTGTCTCCCTTTCTTTCTGCCCCTCCCCTACTTGTACTCCCTCCCTCCCTCCCTCTCTCTCTCTCTCTCTCTCTCTCAAAAATAAACATTAAAAAAGTGGCAATAATAATTGTTCCTGCTTCATAGAATTTTCATGACAATAAAATAAGAAATTAGAAAGGAAAAAGGTAATATCTTACCTGTGGATATGTAACAATCAGATTCTTCACTCTAATCATGGCAGGGCCCACCATATTTTAAATGTTTGCAGTGTTTAATTATTGATCATTGAATATGTAAAAAGAATTCTTTATAACCAGAGAACTTGAAATGCAGAAGAAATATGAGAGGAATGCAATGTACAAGAGACTGAAACATATGTATGTGCCTCCAAATCTAGAGTAAGAAAAGTCCCCCTGAAGAGAAGGCAGCTGCCTCTATATACAAAAAATACAGAAAATTTGTTAGCAAAGCACTAGAATAGTCTAGGTTTTTTTGCAGTAATCCTGACCACATCAGACCAAATGGAATGACCTAATCGTTTGTTTCCAACCCTAGCATTTATGATTGTAATTTTTGAGCATCTGTTATAAACAAATGGTGGCCATCAGTTTTTGGAGACGTACGAAACTGAAACTGCTCACTTGGTAGCATGCCAGTGAGTCAGGAGAGACATCTGAGTTGGTTAGCCAGCCTTGAGGGACATTTTTATTGGCAGATCCCATGTTGGTTCTTCTTTTACTTATGCTATGGTTTTGTTAGCCACTATTTTTTTATTCCACTTATATATTAGTCTCTTTCCCTAAGAAATGAAGGATGAATTGGAGCAGGGAAAAAGTAATAAAATAACAATTCTAATAACCATAATAAATGCTAGGTGTCAGTTCAGGTCATGACCTGGGCGATGGCTCCTCCCCCGCTGGCCGCACTCCCACTCCTGCTGCCATCTCTCCTCAGGTTGGCACTGCGAGTAAAATGACTCATTTTTCACTTTTATTAAAAATTTTTATGAAACTACAAATTTGACTACCCTGAGAACAGGTTTATTTGGGGAAGTGGTGGAAAACCTCTTATTTTCTTTGAGAATCCAGAGTTGTGTGATAAGTAGCATTCCATTAGTAAAGTCGGCAGAGAAATTCAAACTTGTGGGGCTAAATTATATACTCTTGAGATGCCTTTTGGCTAAAGAAAGATCTGACTTCCCACAAACAAAATAAATTTTTGCACACACACACACACACACACACACACACACACACACACACGGTGAAGCAGGCTCCAGACTCTGAGCTGTCAGCACAGGGCTTGCACCCATGAACCATGAGATCATAATCGGAGCCGAAGTCACTTAACCAACTGAGCCAACCCAGGTGCCCCCAGATGTAACTTCTTAACAAGAAAAACCATATTCTTTAAAAAAAAAAATCATGCTTCTTAATCATCTTTTCCATGTAAAGAGCCTCAGATGACTGGAATAATTTTTAAGTAGCAAGTAAAACACTGAACTTTACAGATAAAGGCCCTCAAAGTACCTCTCTTTTTCACCTTTTATAGTGCTTACTCTGCCCCATCAATATATATGGTTTGTATGTAAGAATGTCCTTACCTGTGCAGGGATGAAATTAAGAATATAGGTCATTGGGGCGCCTGGCTGGATTAGTCTTTTGGGCATCTGACTTTAGCTCAGATCATGATCTCGTGGTCCGTGAGTTTGAGCTCCATATTGGGCTCTGTGCTGACAGTTTGGAGCCTGGAGCCCGCTTGGAGTTCTGTGTCTCCCTCTCTTTCTGCCCCTCCCCTGCATGCATGTGTGTATTCTCTCTCTCTCTCTTTCTCTCAAAAATGGATAAACATTGAAAGAAAAAGACTATAGGTCGTCATCTTTTTCCCAAAAGGGAAAGGAGTAGGATTATTGTCCTGCTTCTTTTCATTTTCTCCTCTACTAGATGCTTGGGGTCAGTCCTGGTCCCTTCTATTAAATACAGTTGCATCAGTTAAAGGCTAACTGTTGCAGGTAGGGAAGCTAATGCCTTAACCTAACTGCAGTATCCATTTTGAGAAAATCTGTTATGTAATATACCAATATGAGTTTTTTTGGTTTGAGATTAAAAAAGAAACTTTTCCTTTCAGGACCCACCTTTACAGTGCCCTCTATATAGGTAATTACTCATTCTGCAGTCAAATGCTCTACCACTGAGCTATACCGTCTCTAGGTAATTACTCATTCCCTAAGTGGGTGTAACCTCTGTCAAGTTTTGATGTAGGTGATAGTAATTATCCATTTAATCATAAGCTCTTCCTATCAGAGGATTCAAGTATGAGTATTATAAACATCAGAGATGCTCCTTGAAGCCAAGAATGTGTTTACATTTCAGCCAGTGTGCTTGCATTATAAAACTGGTATAATATTACTTAGACCTACCTCATGATTCTGTTGTGAGGATCAAGTGAGGTAAAATAATGGAAATACTTTGAAATTGGTGAAGCTGGATATTTGCAAAGCAAGATCATTTGCACTTAACTTTTCAGGTTTGCAGTTTTCTTATTCCAAAATGAAAGGGGTTCTTAACTCTGTAAGAGCTTGATAGTTTAAAAATTATATAGTTCTTTGACTAGGTGACCTTCTGAGGTCCCTTTATTCTGTAGTTTTAAATGTTCCCAAGTAAATCTGGAAATAACTTATGTATAAAAAGTTTATTGAAAAGAGGTTGGGGGTCAGATGTCCATGATCTTGGCCAGGACTAGGCTGTACATTCATTGGAAGAGACTGCCCAAGGTTTACCAGAGCTTGACTGCCATGGGGATGAAAGTGAATTGTGATACTGAAGGTAGAGCAGTGCTGGGGAATTTGAAGTCCCAACCAGTTTGAGTGGCTTTATTATAACCCTCTGGCATGTTGCTGACATAACAAAGCTAGGTTTTAAAGATAGGGCTCATGACCTATAATAAAGCCTACTCTAGACCCAAACCAACAAAACTTAAAGTTCCAAAAAAGTCTACAGGGAAGGTTGAATTTGAAGGATGTGTCCTACCAAGATATAGAGGTCTAGAAAATACCCTGAGCTTTCAGCAGATCAACCTAACAAAGATTAAATTCAAGCCTACAAAAGTATAAGGAGATCAACTATTAACTATATTACCTACTAGAATAAAAATCATTACTCTTCAGAAGAACATAACAGAATCCAGAGTCTTTACAGTATATCAATTATAGTATCCTATATTGAGTTTCATAATTTGCCAGACACGTAGAGAAACAGTAACATATGACCTTTAATGAAGAAAAGCATGCAGTAGAAATCAACTCCATGAAGGCCTATATATCAGATTTAACAGATAAAGACTTTAAAGTCACTCTTATAAATAAGCTTCAAGGACTTAAAGGAAAATACCATATGGATGATAAAGGAAATCTTAGCCAGCTGAGGAAAACTGTTTAAAAAAAAGAAATTTGGAAACTGAAATTTAAGTGAAAAATTCACTGAGTGATCTTAATAACAGATTAGAGGTTTCAGAGGAAAGAATCCATACATTTTAAAAGAGATCAATAGATATTATCCAATTTGAAAAAAAGGGAGAATGAGAGTTTTTACAAAATGAACAGAGCCATAGTGCATGTTGGATAATAGCACATACAGGTAACTTTTTTGGAATATCAAAAAAATAAAAGAGTAAGAAAGAGGCAGAAAAAATTTTTTTTGAAAAAAAAAATGGCTGAAAGATTTCTCTAATTTGATCCCAAATGCATAGATTAAGGGGTTACATAAGAAATCTCTGTACTTCTCATTTTTTTGGTAAACCTAAAATTGCTCTTTAAAAAAGTCTTTAAAAAACAAACAAATGTGTATTTACAGGTCCTGGAAACTTAGTGAAACCTAGCAGGATAAATACAAAGAAAATAAATAACATCTGTTAACATCAAAAATCAGTTGCTAGAAATAAAACATAAGGAGAAAAACCAAAGCAACAAGGGAAAAAAGACACCCTGCATAAAAGGAAAATATGATAGCCTGGTTCTTATAAAAAAAAAAAAACATTGGAGATCTGGGGTGCCTGGGTAGCTCAGTTGGGTAGGTATCAGACCTCAGCTCAGGTCATGATTGCTGCTGTTAGCACAGAGCCCACTTTGGATCCTCTGTCCCTCTTTCTCGGCCCGTCCCCCACTTTCAAAAATAAAAATATTAAACAAAATTGGAGATCAAAAGAAAATGTAACTTTTTTTTAAAGCAGTGGAAAAAGATTATTAGTCTAGAATCCTATGGCCAAAAAAAGACTCATAAAAAAACTAAGGTTAAATATAGACATTTTCAGATAAACAAACATGAAAAGTCTTCATTTCTAGAAACGTGCTCTATAAGAAATGTGAATGGATGTTCTTCTAGCTGAGCAGACATGAAACCAGATAGGAACACGAATCTATAGGAGAGAATAAAGCACACCAGACATGGTAAATTAGTTGATATTTATAGAAACTTGTGTTTTCTTACTCTTTAAAAGACAACTGAATATTTAAAGGGAAAGTAACAGCATTATTTGATGGAGTTTATAGTGTATATAAAAGTGAATATGACCATAATAGCATAAGAGATTGGGAGAGGCTCTATATTTTAAGGTTGTTACCTTTGTGAAATAGAAAGTAGGAAGTATCCGTTGTAAAATTTTATAATTTCTCATCTTAATGGAATGTGGTAAGTTAAGGATACATATTGTTAGCTGTAGAGCAACTTCATAACATTAACCACAAAAACAGAAATAAAAAACATCCAACCTCCCCTGAAAATTTAATAGAGGAAATAAAACATAATACTAAAATTATATCATTTACTCAGAAGAAAAAGGGCAGGGAAGGAATAACAAAGGAATAGGGAATAGAAGGGATAAATGGATGATACATAGAAATTCAGCATATCAGTACTGAAGTCGAAGTGAAATGGGCTACAACGTTAAGGACAGAGAATATTATCAGAATGGGTTACAAAAAGAAGCAATGTTGTCTATAAGACATATATTGTAATAAATGCAAATACCTTGAAATTAAAGAATGGTAAACCATGGTCCTTGTAAACAGTAATCCATAAGAAACCTGGTATGGCTATATTAATACTAGATGAAGGAGACTTCTAAAGAGTCTTTCTGAATTAAAGAAGGATTTATCATAACGGTAAAGGAGACAGTTCATCAGAAAGACATAACAGTTCTTCATAATGTATATACCTAATAACAGAGCTTCAGAATTCATGAAGGGCAAACCGAAAGAACTAATGTGAAAAACAGACAAATCCACAGTCATCAGTCATCACTGGAGATTATAACCCCTATTTCTCAGAATTTGATAGAATAAGTGAATAAAAAAACAAGCAGTAAAAATATAGAATATTTGAGACTATCAACTTGACCTATTTAATATTATAGAATAGTACACCCAACAACTGAAGGATCTGTATGTTTTCTGGATATGTATGGAATGTTCACCAAATGTAGACCATATGCTGGGCCATACAAATAAATTTAATAAATTTCAGAAGACTAAATATGTCAGCATTGTTCTCTAGTCACAATGGAATTCAGTTAGAAATTAATAAGATATATGGAAAGGCTCACAAATGTTTGGAAATTAAATAATACAGTTCTAAGTACCATGGCTCAGAGAAATCATAAGGAATATGAGAAATCATTTTGAACTGAATGGAAATATAGATGTTAAATTTTGTGTTATATAGTTGTACTAGTGCTTAAGCATGAAACTTAAGACTTTGGAATGTCTATATCAGAAAAGAAGGAAGTTCAAATTCAGTTATCTTGAGTTTCTACACTACAACACTAAAAAAGAAAGAGCAAAGTGTAAATGAAAGTAAATAGGAGGAAATAATAAACATAAGAGCAAAAATCAAGGAAATAGAAAACAGCACACAAAATTCACAAAGCCAACCATGGTTTGTCAGAGAATTAATAAATTGATAGGCCCCTAGCAAGACTCATCCAAGGAAGAAGAAAGATACAAGAATTAACAATATTTGGAATAAAAGAGGGGAGAAAGGGTATCATTCAAGATTCTAAGGACATTTGAAAAGACCATAAGAATATTTAGGGGCGCCTGAGTGGCTCAGTTGGTTGAACGGCTGAATTCTTTTCAGGTCGTGATCTCACACTTTGTGAGTTCAAGCCCTGTGTTGGGCTCTGTGCTGACAGCTCAGAGCCTGCAACCTGCTTCAGATTCTGTCTCCCTCTCTCTCAGTTCTTCCCACTCATGCTCTGTCTCTCTGTCTCAAAAATAAATAAACATTAAAAAGTGGTTTTTAAATGAATATTTAGAATAAGTTTATACCAATAAATGTGATAACTTAGGTATAATAGTCAAATTCCTTGAAAAATAGTTTATCAGGGGCGCCTGGGTGGCTCAGTCGGTTAAGCCTCCGACTTCGGCTCAGGTCAGATCTCACATTTGTGGGTTCGAGCCCCGCGTCGGGCTCTGTGCTGACAGCTAGCTCAGAGCCTGGAGCCTGCTTCTGGTTCTGTGTCTCCTTCTCTCTGCCCCTCCTCCTCTCATGCTCTGTCTCTCTCTGTATCAAAAATAAATAAAACATTAAAAAAAAAATTTTAAGAAAAATAGTTTATCAGAACTGGCTCAGAATTAGGAATATAAAATCAACCAGGCTGTATCTATTAAAGATACTGAATTTATAATAAAAAACATTTCCACTAATAAAACTCCAGGCCCAGATGGCTTCACTGGTGATTTATACTAAACATCTAAGTAAGAAATAATAATAATCTTCTTTCTAATGTTTATCTATTTTTATTTATTTTTTTAATAGTTTATTGTCAAATTAGTTTCCATATAACACCCAGTGCTTCTCCCCTCAAGTGCCCCCCACCATGACCATCACCCCCTTCCCCCCCCTCCCCCTTCAGTCCATGGTTCGTCTCCAGTATTCAGTAGTCTCCCTTGATCTGTGTCCCTCACTCATCCCCGCTCTCTTTCCCCCTTCCTCTC
>PJEM01010691.1:33594-60369 GCA_004023845.1 Helogale parvula | reverse complement strand
CCCCCCCGTGCAGAGCTCACCAGGACAGGGCAGCAGCCTTGTATATGTCTGTCCCCACCCCCCTGCACCAGGCAACGCTCGGGCCCACCTGTCCCCACGTGTCCCCATGGGGCTCGCTCTCCCAGCCACAGGAGGGCCGTGGCAGGAACCCTGGAGAGGCAAGCTGCTCCCAGTGACCCCTCCGCTCTCACAGTGATGGGACCCCTCGGGCACAAGCACTACAGGCCAGGGGCGCCACTGAGTGCCGCGGACCCCCGAGCCCCATGGACGGGGAGGCTGGCACGGTCCCCACCCCGAGAACACGGAGAGCGGGAGCTCTGGGAAACCGAGAACTCGCACTGCGCGTGAGGAGCCGAGTCCTCCCTCCGCCTGCACAAGGGAGAAACTGCACAAGATCAGGAACCCACAACGCCTCTTCCAGGGGCCAGAGGAGTCCCAGGGCAAAGGGCTGCCCCCAGACCAGAGACAGGCCCGCAGACAGACCCACACAGCCCGCCTCAGGCAGTATGGGGGGTGGGGGGGGGGGACAGGTGGGACAGCTGGGGCCCAGCTGAGGTGGCCGATCACGGCAGGAAGAAGGGTCCACAGTCCTGGTTTCACAGCCAGGAGCCCCCAGTTCCTGGGGAAGGGAAGAGAACACTCCCTCCATCCCCCAGAGAGGGAGGGGCAACTACCGATTCAGGGACAGAACTCTCAGCAAGGCCGGTCCCCAGGAGCCCAAGCGGCCCGAGGGAAGGGAGACTAAACATCCAGCCTGGGCAGGTCCTGTCCCTCCGGGGGAGGAGGAGGACACAAGGGTCAGCCAGGGGCACAGACTCAAGACAGGAGGCCCAGTCAGAGCACTACAGAACGCACCCGCCCCCCACGCCCCATCGAAGGTCACTAAAGGCTCGTGAACTCCTCTCGCCTGGCACATCCCGTCCAACTTGGTCAACAAATTACAAAGCACATGAAAAAGCACACAACATGGTTTGAAGAGACAACCAGAACCAGGAACCAGACTCTGGCATGACAGGGGTGGTGGAATGATCGGTGCAAGAATCCTACGTATTAACTATCGATAACAAGCTAGAGGCTCTAATGAAAAAAAGGTAGACAACACGCAAGAAAAAAATGAGTAATGTAATGTAAAAGTAATGTAAAAAGAAAGGTAGAAATTATCAGGAAAAAAAAAAAATGATGCGGCGGAGGTCAAAACACCAGAACAGAAATGAAGAGTATGTGGAGGAACTCACGATGGAGAAAGTGCAATCAAAACCACAAAAAGGAGGGAAAAGTGGAAGAGAAAACAGGAAGAAAACACAGGGCAGGGAACAGGGCACATTAGAAAGGCGGCCGACATCATTCCAGTGATGCCCGGACTCGGCTGAGCAAAGTCTCTGAGCTGCGGGACATGCAACAGAAACGTCCAAACCTGAAAAGAAGAGAGAAAACAAAGGCAGGAAAAAACAAATCAGAATATCCAAGGACGGTGGGCTGACTACAAATGGCAGGAAGACAAGACAGAGACAGAGGAACAGAAGAAACAGTTAAAGCAATAACGACTAAGAATGTCCCCAAATTAATGTCAGTCACTAAACCGGACCCAGGAGTCCACAGGACGCCAAGCAGGCTAAGTGCCCCCAAACCGCAGGCGAGTGTATCACGTTCACACCGCAGCAGATCAAGGACAAAGAAAATCTCCTGGAAGAACCCAGCGAACACACTGCTGGGAGCCACGCGGCCTCGCTGGACGCCGCAGCCCCCGCGAGGAATGGCGGACGTCTGCTCGGCCCCTGCGGGGGGGGGGGGGGGGGGGGAGGCTGCGGTCTCCTTCCACTGCTGCTGCTCAGGCTGCAAATAAACCTGTTGTCCTCAGTTAGGCCTCACAGCGTTCTGAATCAGACCGATACCGTTGCCCGATGAGAAAAACGTTTTCCTGTCCCTGCGTAGGAGATTTTAGATCAAAACATTATAAATATTTGACAAAAAGCTCTTCTAATGAGCCTTACAAACCCAAAACATAAACCTGAAGGGGTTAAAAACCCAAAAATTGCATCTGCGTCTGGCCCAGAAAAAAGGAGCCTAATTTGGAGAGGAGAGATAAAAACAAGGTCAAAAACATAGTCCGTCGGGTCTGGTCCCAAGAGAACTGGAGCCTAAGCTGGAGATTAGAAGTGGAAGACGAGGACAGAGCATAGTGCCTCCCCAAGGTCTACACTCCACCTGGTGCTGACTCCAGTTATGGGGATGGATAAGGATGTGGGAAACCCAGGCCCAAGGCCAACACACACAGGCCCCCATGGGCTTGCGTCAAAGGGCCTCCTCAGACAACCTGTTAGCAAGCGTTCTCCTCGTGGTCTGTGAGCCGAATGGAATGGCTCCCGGCCTGTGTACAGCTTGACCTGTGTTTTAATCTTAGCTTTACAGGCTTAAATGATATGTGTGTCATCCTGTCTTTTGCTGAAGACATCCTGTTATGTTCCTGATTGTGGGATTTGCTCAGCCTCACTGTAAGTGCGTTACACGACTTGGCTGTAACTTGTTAATCAAAAACAAAGTCATAATTATTGGCAAAAAACCAACCCATACTAAATGAGATAGGTTTGTCACTTTCTTAATCTTGGGGACTGACGCAAAAATGAATGAGATAATTCTCTGTATACTTTCGATGATTAAAGCGTCTTAGCATAAAAAATTAGTCATTATAAAAAATTTCTATTTTTCTGATGTCATCACTTCCAATGATTAAAACATCTTATCACTAAGAATTAGTCACTGTAAACAATTCCTATTTTCTGATGTCATGTTACCGCTTGATCAATAAAAAGAAACACCACAGCAGCCAGAGCAGAGACGCCTGCCTGGTGATCAAGAAAGGAACTTGGGGTTCTCTCATCACTCTCTTGTGCCGACGCCGTCCATCCGCACGGAGCCCTGGACCTGCTGGAGCCCAACTCTGGCAACACGCCTGTGTACAGAGAAGCAGCGCAAAGAGCAGTCACACCCGCCTTCTCCTCATGAAGCACGCAAGCAGAGAAGAGTGAAGTGTCTAACTGCTGAGAGAACATTAAAAACCTACACTTTTGTATTCTGCTAACCTTCAGGAGTAAATGAGAAACAGACTTGCTCACACAAACAGAAGAGAATTTGTTTCCAGGAGACCTGCACTAGACGAAATGTTAAAAGAAATTCTTCAGAGAGAAGAAAATGAGATGAAAAACTCGAATCTACATAAGATCATTAGGGATCATCTTTCTTCACAGAAATGGTGACATCGTCTTCAGAATATTAACAATGATTAGATGATTATAGCTCACGCATAAGTGAACTGGATTAGTTGTAAACAGATCCTGCAAACTCGAGAGCAGGCTCCTAGAAGAACAATGGCAATGAGTATAAAATAGTAACAAATATAGCAGATACTAATCCAATAATCACCTTAAATGTCAATGGTCTAAATACACCAATTAAAAGACCAAGTCTGTCACAGTGGATCAAAATACAAGACCACACATCCTGGACACTTCCCACAAGAAATCCACACTAAGGGTACATTTAGATTAAAAACAGTGGCAAGGAAGATGATATACCACGCTAACACTGATCAAAAGAAGCGAGAATAGCTATATCAATTTCAGGCTGATTCCAGAGCAAGGAAAGTCATCAGAGATAAAGAGATACATTATGATAAATCAATCTATTGAGAGGGATGTACCTCACAACAGAATATCAAACCAAAGGAGGTCAAACTGCTGGAACTACAAAGAGAGACCTGATGGAGCCACTACTGCAGCGGGACACTTCAACACCCCGCCTCCAGAACTGGACAGAGCCAGCAAGCAGAAAGTCACTGCGTGCACAGCAAACCCACCACCACCACTGGTCGAATGAATATAACGGACACCAACAGACCACTCCATCCAATAACAGCAAAATACAAACTCTCTGTAAGCTCCCAGAAAGCATTCACCAAGACAACATTCTGGCGTAAAATACATCTTAAATTTAAATTTCTGTGACTGCTCACAAACCATGGTAAAAATCAAACTAGATTCAATGACAGAAAAATAGCTGGAAATTTCCCAGAGATTAAACAACACACTTCTAAATACACTGTTCAAGGAAGAAATCACAATACAAATTAAAAAGTATGTGGAACTAAATGAAAATAAAAATACAATTTATAAAATTTGTGGGATGCAAGGAAAACAATGCTTACAGAGAAATCTACAGCACTGAATGCATGTATTGGAAAAGCAGACAGATGTAAAATTAAAAATCTAAGCTTACGCCTTAGGAAACCAGATTAAATGCAAAATAAGTTATAAAAATTAGAATAGAAATTAGTCATATTTTAAATAGGAAATCAATAAGAAAAAATGAAACGAAAAGCTCATTCTCTGAAAAGATCTCTAGCCAGGATAACTAACAAGAAAGAGAGAAGACACAAATCACTAACATGAAAAATCAAAGAAGAGACATCACTACAGACCCCATATAGAAGATATACATGAAAACAACTACAAAATTGATGAAAGAAAGAAAAAAAAACTATCTAAATGAAGAGCTATTCCATGTTCACAGACAGGAAGACTCAGTATTATCATTACATTCCATTCTTCTCAACTTGATTTATAGATTTAGTGCAATCCCAATCCAAATCCCAGTGGGTAATTTTGGGGATATCAATGAACTGGTTCTGACGTTGATAGGGAGAAGCATATGATCCAGCACAGCCAATACAATACTGAAGAAGATCAAAGCTGAAGAACTGACACTACCAGACTGTAAGACATCCTATAAAACTATACGCATCAAGAGTAGTACTCTTGTGGTCTTTAAAGAATGGACAAACAGAATAAATGGAGAACCCTGAAAAAGACCCACATATAGTTAACTGATCTTTGACAAAGGAGCAAAGGCAGCACAAAAGAGAAAAGATGGTCTTTTTAACAAATGGGGCTGGAATAGAGATCCACATACCAAAAAAATGAATTTACACACAAACCTTACACCCTTCACAAAAATTAACTCAAAATGGATCACAGACCTAAATGCAAAGTGAAAAAACTATAAAACACAGGATCCGAGAAACCACAGCACGCCACCTGTGATGTGGACTGAGACCCACGCAGATAGGAATAAGAGGCCAGGGACTTAAGGACAGTGGTGACCCAGAGGCTGGTATCACATGGCCACAAGCTTAAGAAATAAATCACAGGCAAAGGCCAGTAACTCTAAAAGAGCTTCTACGGGCGCCTGGGGGGCTCAGCCATTGAGCGTCCGACTTCAGCTCAGGTCATGATCTCACGGTTCATGAGTTCGAGCCCCGCACTGGGCTCTGTGCTGACAGTTCAGAGCCTGGAGCCTGCTTCAGATTTTGTGTCTCCCTCTCTTTCTGACCCTCCCTCACTTGTATTCGCCCCGCCCACAAAATAAACAAAAAATTTAAAAAGAGAGCATCTAAAGGTAGAAGAAAATTGGGGGAGATAACAAAAAAGGCAGGCTCAAGAGGCCTCGCACATGAAACTAGAGTCCTTTCTCACCCATCTGACAAAGATTCATACACTAAGAACACAAGATGGGGGGAGACACGCTGCCATACCGTTTGCTGGTAAAAGGCACCAAGGTACAAAGCCTGTGAACACGTCACAGAATTACACGTGCATTTAAGGCCTAACTCCGTTCTCCTAGAAACCTGTCCCGGCGAGGATACTCTGGGACAGAACAGACAGGCCGAATCACTGCAGTGCCATCGCTTCTAACACAGAAGAGCGGAAACAACCTAGTGTCCCAACAACTCAGCGGAAGTAAAACAAGGCACTGTTCAGCTGTGACGTGGGGAGCAGGTGCCCTGCGTGCAGGGGAAGGGTCACCGCGCTGCTCCGAAGAGTGACAGAGGAGCAGGCGGGTGGGTGTAGATTCACCGGGCGCTGATACCAGTTGTCACCAGAAGCGGGCGGCATCGCTCATCGGAGGGCCACAGGTTTCCCAGCAGAAAACAGAATGACATCCTTTACTAGGTACACATCCGTTTGTTGATGAAAATGTGACAAGAAACAGAGCCAGAACTTACAAACTGCACTGTTCCATGACTCACAAAAGTTATTTAAACAGTACTGAACCATGATGGGTGACAAAACGACACACATTCGAACTGTTCTAACAGAAGCTCATTCGGACCCATGTTCCAAAACACTCAAACCTACTTTACTGGGCTTCGCTTCGGCGCGCTTGCGGATACTCCGTTGCTTTTACAAACTGAAGGTCTGTGGCAACCGTGAACCAAGCAAGTCTGATCAGCGTCATTTCGTCCAAAGCGTTTGCTCACTTTGTGCCTCTGTGTCACGTTTTCAAACCATCACATTGTTTTTATATTTGTTACAGTAATCAGTGACCAGCGTTTCCAACTCACTGAAAGCTCAGTTAACGGTTATCGGTTTTCAGCAAGAAACTTTTTGTTAATTACGGTATGTGCATTGTTTAGACATAATGCACTCTTGGCAGACTACTGTACGGTGTAAACATAACTTCTACGTGCACAAGAATCCAAAATACTCTTCTGACTCGTTCTGCGGGGACATCCACATCAGCACCGTCTGGAACAGAACTGCAATGCCTCCAGCACGTGCCTGTAACCAGCAGTCAGCTTCGTGTGGACTCAGATTTTCCAAAGACAAAGACCCATGTCTGTTCCAGAGACCTCTTCAGATGAGGGGCCCCCACCGATCTTGTCCACACCGCACTCAGGGCCTCCAGACCTGCTACCTGGCTCAGTCCTCCCTGTGGGAGCTCTGCCTCTCCCCCGGGAGGCTGTCACGGGACCCCGTCCCTGCTGCTGAGCAGAGGCAGGAGCTCAGGAGAGAGCACTTCACTTACACCGCGGCTCCCGAACCACCTCTGTGCCTGCTGGAGGGCCCGCCTCGGATCTTAGGAGGTTTAAGGAAAACTTGCAGACGAAAAAGACTAAAAAGCAAATAGACACACAGACATTCCTAACAGGCCAACCTAGTTCATGAAAGTCTTTTTAAAAATGCAATTTATGAGGCGCCTGGGTGGCTCAGTCAGTTGTGTGACCGACTCTTGATTTTGGCTCAGGCCACAATCTCCTGATTCGTGGGTTTGAGTCCCACGTCGGGCTCCACACGGTCAGTACGGAGCCTGCTTGGGTTCTTTCTCTCCCTGTTTGTCCCTATCCTGCTGGCTCTGGCGTGCGTGCTCTCTCAAAATAAATAAATTCTTAAAAATATATTTTGAAAAAATGCAATTTATACCCTCAGAAGTATAAGCTACCTGCATCCCTGAAATAACAAATAGAACAAAAAAGAGCGCCTAGAAATTTAAAATGCTTTTTAAAAGGTTGGAAAATGAAGTCAGTAACTTCCTAAGAATGAGAAAACGCAAATGAATAACTGGCCAAGTTTAGGGGGAAAAAAGATGATGATCAACCTGAGAAGCAGAACATGCAAGCAGTGTGCGTCCAGAGAGGAGGACGCGCAGCATCGAGGCAGGAGCTCCGAACCCCCACGAGGGCAGGACGGGCCAACTGGAAAAGTCGCCAGGTAAAAAGACCCAGCTGGACACTCACGGCCATACAGTTCACAGCACATAAAACACCAGTCTAAAAGTTTCCGGAAGAGAGGCAAAGACCACTGGACACACACACAAGTTTCAAAACACCATCCAACCTCCCCAATGGCAGCAGTGAGATGTGGAGACCACAGGCGGGGCAAGGGCACGAGAAGAGTGAGTGACAAGTGACCTCCACCTAGAATCCCAGGCCCCGCCTGCACGGGGGCAGCATGAAGACGACGTTGATGCAGGGTCTCAGGAAGAACCTCACCTTCGAGGCGCACTTCTGGAAAACCATATCGGAGACCGTTCCATGCATGCGAATGAACGACCACACGCGCCACCGGCCACTTTAAACACCCCCTCGTTCCCGGCCCACGCCCGGAGCTGCCTGAGGCCGCGGGAGCGCACCCTGCCGCCGGGAGGGACGCAGGCAGAGACCCGGGACCCGGCTTCGGAGAGAAAGCGGAGCTGCGCGGCAGCTGTCTGAGGACGAGGCGCAGGAGCTGTCTGCGGGGGCCGCGCACAGACGGCCGTGCGGGCGTAGCACACGGGAGTTTTATAAAGCTGTTGGAGGGTCTGAGAGACTTCAAGTTGCAAACAAATTTAAGCAAATACAAAAAAATTAAGTAATCACTAAATTCCAGGAAAAGAAAATGTACCAAGAAAAAGAAGTCATTGCAGTGCCTTACTTGGCTCAGCACCTCAATTCCAGAGAAATGCATCTCCACGGAGCCTTTACGAACCCTGAAGGTAAATATCAGAAGGAACAGAGTGCCGCTCTTTGTTGCAAGTCTTTGGCACTACTGGACATTTTCAACAACGAATTTTTAGTAATTGGATAAAAATAAAATCAAAGTTTTAAAGTTATTTTAGTTAAACAGAGCAAAAGTAGCTGCTAAATAAATCTGAGCATTACATGCATGGTTATGTACCATTACCACTCTCTGTACCTATCAGTATGATTAACGTAAGTCACGCAGCAGGAAAACTGCAACCTTGGATAAACCAGTAAAATCTGGAGGCTCACCTTAGGGGGAAAAACACATGAAAAATAGTACAATGTAATATAGTGTGCATATATATATAAAATTATATCAAACAGTACAGTATATGATAAAATTGCTGTCATTAGGTATATATAAATTACAACTTTAGTAAGTAATTAAATTCCAACGATTACACAGATAAGAAGTTACTTTAAAATAGAAATCTCTGGGGCACCTGGGTGGCAGTTTGTTAAGGATCTGACTTTGGCTCAGGTCATGATCTTGAGGTTCATGAGTTCAAGCCCCACATCAGGCTCTGGGCTGACAGCTCAAAGTCTGGAGCCTACTTTGAATTCTGTGTCTTCCTCTCTCTGCCCCTCCCTCACTCATGTCCCCTCTCTCTCTCTCTCTCTCTCTCTCTCTCAAAAACAAACATTAACAAAAACCTAAAAATCCCTCACATGCCCAACTAGATAACGAGCACACTGATATCCAACTTCCAAATCGCTGCCCATCGCCTACGCTCTTCGTCAAGCGCAGACCCCAGAATGGGAACCCCCTACTGATCCACAGTCACCGCCGTGGCGGCTCTAAGGCCCCGGGCCCCTCACCCGGGTCCCTCATCCAGTGCAGTACACGCTGCGTGAGAGGAAGAAACCCCCTTTGGGTGAGCTTCCTTTACTTGTAAATAGGCATGCTCCTAACAGACCCGGGAGGCTCAAAGCAACCTCGTCTGAGTTGACGGTAACAGGAAGAATGGCTTAAAATAATTTTATAAACAAAACTGACCAAGGGATGAGCAATCTTTCCAAAATCAGACAGCACACAACAGCGGGAAACAAGAGACTCCGTGGTCTCGTGTTAACGGGTCTAAGAGCGGGCCCCTGCGACACCCAGAGCACCCGCTGTCTTCCGCCTACGCCACGTGCTCTTATAAATGTCGAGGAACAAGAAAAACATAAGATCAGGTACTGGCTAGGATGAACAATCTCTCCCTTAAAAACAACAGCCTCTCTAGGTTTAGATCCTTCAGGCTCTTACCCCACGTGACGCACCATGTGACCCGCCGCGGTAATCTGCTGCCCCCTGACTAGGACTTCAAAATCAAGAGGGCGCCTGGGCGGCTCAGTCGGCTGAGCGTCCAGCTTCAGCTTAAGCCACGATCTCACAGTCCGTGGGCTTGAGGCCCGCGTCGGGCTCTGTGAGGACGGCTCGGAGCCTGGAGCTGCTCCAGATTCTGTCTCTCCCTCTCTCTGTCCCTCACCAGCTTGTGCTCTCCGTCTCTCAAAAATAAACACTTAAATTTTTAAAATCAATGAAGAAAACAGGAGTGCTGAATTTGGGATGGTGTGCATAACAAAGAACTCTAGAAAACAAATTACTGTTTCAAATAACAGAAACATGGGAGGGCTCACTGACCAACAAACACCTGACGGCAAGTTCTGCAATCAGCCAAGTAAAACAGAAACATTCTATTGTAACTACTACGACAACAGGAACAATGCCTGTACGCAGAACGGCTCCAGGCGCCCGGCGCTGAGCTGAGCCCTGGCACACAGCTCACCTACCCCTCCTCAGAACCTCGGCGGGCACGCACCACAGCGCACCCCTGCACTGGGGATACGCCAGGGCTCGAGAAGACGGGACGTGCACCCGTGTCTACACGGCTTCACGGGCCCGGATCGGAACGACACACTGGCAGATGGCTTACACTTCATCTGTCATCTCTGACCCAAAGTAATCCTACAGACAAATGCTCAACAGTGGAATCCGTATGATCTTTACAAGAGAAGCTAAAATAAAAGATAAAGGGGACTTAAAAATCTGAATCCCTGTGGCTCTTCTACAAAAAAATTCCAAATACGACAGTTAATAAATACAAGAAACAGTTCTAGGGGCGCCTGGGTGGCTCAGTCGGTTAAGCCTCTGACTTCGGCTCAGGTCAGATCTCACGTTCGTGGGTTCGAGCCCCGCATCAGGCTCTGTGCTGACAGCTAGCTCAGAGCCTGGAGCCTGCTTCCGGTTCTGTGTCTCCTTCTCTCTCTGACCCTCCCCCTCTCATGCTCAGTCTCTCTCTGTATCAAAAATAAATAAAACAGGGGCACCTGGGTGGCTCAGTTGGTTGGGCCTCTGACTTCAGCTCAGGTCAGATCTCACGTTCGTGGGTTCGGGCCCCGCATCAGGCTCTGGGCGGACAGCTAGCTCGGAGCCTGGAGCCTGCTTTGGGTTCTGTGTCTCCTTCTCTCTCTGCCCCACCCCCTCTCATGCTCTGTCTCTCTATCAAAAATAAATAAAGCATTAAAAAATTTTTAAAAAATAAATAAATAAAACATTTTTTAAAAAGTTAAAAAAAAAAGAAACAATTCTAAATCAAACAGCAATCATTCTGTAGATTTATTAGTTTTGCTAGCATAATTCTCATTTGTCAAAAAATTTTAAAATGTTATGACAGACTTATTTCTGGAATGGAGAGGACTTGCAGTCCTACAGAAAGTAGGACCTAACTACTTCACAGTGCGGCCTACGCTATCCTGGTTTTGGGGGGGGGGGGGCGGAGGGAGGGGAATCACACGAAGCCTTACCTTCTGTCCTAGTTGTATGAACCGCGTGCCACCCACGTAGGAAGTAATTTCTATTGAATATCAGTTTCCTTTCCATCCATTTCATTCTAATCAAGTTCCTCCAAATAAACATACAAAAACCTTTTTCCCTTAAAACTACTACAAATACCCTAAATCTACTCTAGTCAAACCCCTTTCACTTCCTCTTTCAAAGAGAAATGACCAATCCTCCCGATGACAACCCCGATAGGCAGGGATTTAGCTGCACTTGGGGAGCCTTGACCGGCAGGAGGGGAGGGACCGCAGAGAACAGTACCGCCGCGCTCCCTGCCTCTCACGCGAGGAGCGTGGTTCCCCACACGCCGGTGTCTGAAGCACTGGCGAGCGCGGGGCTGGAGGAAGGGCCCCCCGAGCGTGTGGCCGGACCCCCAGGGGTCCCCGCCGTGGCACACTGCCTGCACAACGCCGGGCCGCACGCCTACCTGCATCGGCTCTGGACCGCTGGCCAGGTGTCTTCCCGAATGGGGTCTTCATTCATCTGTATGTGCGTGAGCAGCACAGCTGCCGGACTAGGGTGAAAATTGAAAACTCTCCGCTCTGACACTTTTCCCAGACTCTCAACGTTCCTGTTAGTCCATCATCCAAGTGCCTCTTTCACAAGTGCAGTGTGAACATGTGTGAACATAAGGACTCTGTAAAACAGTGAAGAGTTCGTTACGAGAGCATCTACTCAAGTGAGCCACCAGCTCACATCAAACTTTAAACACGAGGTCAGCTATGGCGTGCTCTGCCCAGAAGCTAAATTAGCCTGATTTCCTCGGACACAGGGCGGGGGGGGGGCGGCGCCGGGAGTCGCCTACCCCTCCCCCCACCCCGACACCCCTCCTGCTGCCAGGATCAGTAAAGGGCGGAGGCTGGGGCGTCGGTGACCACAGACCCTGTCATGGCCCATGTCCTCAACGGGACACAAAGCCGGACCCACGGGGGTGGCGGTCACAGGGAGGAAGAGCGCCAGGATGCCCAGAGCAGGGGCAGGACAGGAGCCAAGTTCAGGTCCAAAGCACAGCTGGGCACCGGGCCAGGAGGCTGGCGGCAGGGCCAGACAACACGTACAGCCCACAAGACGGACCGCGGTGCCCCTTCCGCCCCTCAGGCTTCCAGAAACCAGAGAGGTAAGCAGCTTATCCTCCGAGCCAAAGTAACTCCTGGGCGGACACAAGCCGCCCAGACGTCAAGCGCGGCCGCGGCAGACGGCACGGCGCGCGCACCGCCTGCGGCTCCCGCGTACGGTCCTCACGCGCACAGCCACAGCCCCGCGCTCACAGGCCCAAGTACTTTTCTAGAGACAAAAATTAACCAAACAGAATAAAATTAAAAGGCCTACTTTGTGGGGGTGGGGGGGAGCGGAGAATTATCCATTTTACTGCTAAAAATTCTAATATAAAGCTTTTTCATTATTCGAGGAAGACGTACTTAAAAATAACCGGATTAATGCACTGGGGGGCCCGGCACCCTGGGCCCACCGCACGGGGCTCAGGAAGGACGGAGGCGGCGCCTGTGTCCGGACACAGCTCTTCCCCGAGGTCCGGGCTCTGCCCGCCTCGCCGCCCAAGGCTGCCTGACAAGCGGCTGCCAGCCGTCTCCGGCGTCCCCCGTGGCCACTCATCCTCGCTCCCCAGCCTCGTGCGGCGCCAGCAGCCCCGGCTGCGTCGGCATCCATCACCCCTCAGGGCCCACCTCCAGGAGGCCAGATGCTCCAGGACCCTCCTGGGAGGTGGGGGGTGAGGGTGGCGTGCCGCGGCTCCGGCCAGCCGGTCCCCCAGCCACCGCGGGACCCGGGCCCCACTCCCCTCTTCGGCCTCCTCGGCAACAAGGACCCTGCAGCTCGCCCTTTGGGTCTGGGACATTCTGGCTTCAAACCACCTGCCCCTCCAGTCCCCAGCCCCCAGGGTCACTGCACCTTCTCATCACCCAGGACCACAACACCCTCAACTCCATCACCACCCGGACACAGCAGCCCCACAGTTCCCGGCTCCCACCCTTCCCTCCCTCCAGGGCCTCAACCACCATGCCACTATCCGTGGTCCTCCTCGGGGACAAAGCACCCCCCCACCGCTCGGATTCCTTGGACATCCACTGCCACGCCTCCCCTGCCTTCCCCTGTTTTCTTACTCTTCTCATCTTCTCACTTTCCCGGCAAAACCCCGGCCCAGCCCCCTGCCCATGGTGTCCAGGGCGTAAGCCATTCAGCAAGGCCAACAGTCTGCTCCTTGGAGTGAGTATTCAGCAGTCCCCACCCGGGCGGGCAAGCGGCCACCGGCAGGGGGACAGCCCCACACGAGAGAGGACGGCTCGTGCACCGTCCGGCACTGCGGGGCGCCCTCTGCTCTCCCCATCCACTCCCCCCTCACCCGACACACCCCCTCCCCCCCGGGCTGCTCCCCACTACCTGCTTCGAAGAGCGGGCAACCCCGCCCCAAACACACATCGGGGGCCAGAGCGCCGCCCGGGCCCTCCAACACGGGAGACCGCGCCCGCTCGTGCTCCGAGGGCGCCCCCTTCATGGGCACGTCCAAGCTTCTCCTCGGGACAAGTGTGGCACGCTGCGGGGGGGGGGGGGCATACAGAGGGGCTTTCTGAATGACGTAAGAAAGCAAAATTCTATATCAAAGTCCTTTCCCATTTCTGATAACAGTGAATGCTCCAGCTGCATAATCTCATCCAGAGACAAACGGGGAGCCCGAGCAAGAGGGGCGCACGACCCAGCGCTCACCAACACGAACACTGCGCTGTTCCCACACTCGCCGTACGATGCTTCGAAAAACTTGCCTAAAACACAATCTCACTCTTGACTGGAAAGGGCAAAACTTGGTGGGGAAAACTTTTAAACATACGTTTACACTGATACTTATTAATGGTTAATTTAATAAAGACGACAAACTGAAGGTAAATATAAAAAAAACTTAACCTGCCGATGTAGCAGAGCCTCACTTCTAGGAAAGTGGGAATTATCAAAGTTTCTTGCAAGTGTTTACAGGAAATGCTGTCAAAGGCACAGGAAAGGCGATGCTAGGTTTGGAGAGGCCTGGCAGACGCTGGCACCGCCGGGGGAAGGCCGGGGGGAAGGGCATCCCCGCAGGGGCATCAGTCCAGCTCGCCGAGCGGGAGCAGGTGCACCCCAGCCTCGGGGTCACTGGAGCCTCTGGGCCGGTCTGCGGTTTACAGTAAACAGGTGACCCGGGAGCCACACCAAGTGCCCAGGAGACAAGCAGGCCGGACGCTCCAGGAACATCCGGGGACGGCTCTGGCAGGAGGCATGGCCCCCGAGGACGCAGTCGCGAAAGGAAGGCTGTGAGGGACACTTGGGGTGAGGGGAGAGGACACCACGGGGGCACACACGGGCGACCTGGGGTCGCGCACCGGAGCGCAGTTCCCCTCAGGAAGCGCGTGCTGAGATTTATGGAGGTGGATGGTCACGTCTGCAAGGGAATTACAACTGCTTCAGGAGAACAAAATGAAATCTGTAGGATGAAGTGAAAATAGCAAACTACTAATTTCTGAAACGTAGTGACGTGCATTTACTCTTTGAACTTTTATTTCAATTTGAAATTTTTCATAACAGAAAGTTGAGAAAGACAAAATCCTGGATTTTCTTTTGCTGAATCCATCTCTAGTAAATACAGCCAACTGTCCAGTCTTGCAATGTTGTTAAACAATCTTTAAGATGTGCCGTTAGCGGGCACCTGGGTGCCTCAGGCAGTTAAGCATCATCAGCTTAGGTCGTGATGCTGCACTGGGAGTTCAGGCCCCACGTCAGGCTCTGTGCTAACAGCTCAGAGCCTGGAGCCTGCTTCAAAATTCTGTGTCTCCCTCTCTCTCTCTCTATCCCTCCCCGGCTCGCACTCGGTCTCTCTTAAAAATACACATTAAAATAATTGTTAATAAAATGTGCCATTAATTTCGTTTTCAAACTTAAAATTCTCCTTCTGTAATAATCCTGAAGGGGCCACAATATTATGGGACAAAAGCCCCGGAGCACATGCCGTGCGTGCACCTGCTCAGACGCCTCACAACCACCAGGAGGCGCACCGGTGATCACACTGTTCTGGAAACCTGGAAACTGCAGCACAGAGTTACAGGTCGCGTGCAGACTGCGAGGGGCGCTGCAGAGACAAACTTCCCATTTTAACAACAAACACGCGGACCGTTGCCAGAAAGGAAGACAGAGTGCCACAAAACCAATGACAGCGTATCCTCTTTCCAAAGAGGGTAAGAAATGACCATCACATTTCACGTATAAAAGTAGTAATAAACATAAAATAGAAATTACATTATCAAACTATTTGCGGCCAGCTGCCACCACCCAACAGTGCTATTTATAAAAAAAGAAATACATCTCCAAAACTGCTTAAGCAAAGACGTTCGTTCCCAGAGAGGCCCCAACACCTGGACCACTACTGGAAAAGCAGACAGGAGCCCTCACGGCCAGAATACAGTGGCCTTAGAGCTGCTGTCACAGGTGGATCAACATGCACAGAAGTGTGGACTACCGCAAATATTTATGGGAAAAATGATATATCACTAAAATCGAAGTCTAAATATTAAAGAAGAAATTATTTTTGAAACAAAAATAAGACAGGGCGCCTGGGTGGCTCAGTCGGTTAAGCAGCTGACTTCAGCTCAGGTCATGATCTCATGATTTGTGGGTTCGAGCCCCGCGTCAGGCTCTGTGCTGACAGCTTAAGAGCCTGGAGCCTGTTTCTGATTCTGTGTCTCCCTCTCTCTCTGACCGTCCCCCGCTCATGCTCTGTCTCTCTCTCTCTCTCTCTCGAAAATAAATAAAGGTTAAAAAAGACAAAAACAGAGAGGGACACAAACCGTTAAGAGACTCTTAAACAAAGAGAGCAAACACGGTTGCTGGCAGGGTGTTGGGGAGGGGGATGGGCTAAAAGGGCGAGGGGCATTAAGGAGGACACTGGTTGGGATAACCACTGTTTTGTGTAAGTGATGAATCACTAAAAAAGAAAGAAAGAATTTTCTTAGTTACAATATAGTTACAAGGAAATCTATCATGGTATCTGCAACTTACTGCAAGCTTTCAAATGGCTCAACAAAAATATTACTGCAGCAGAACAGGGAACGGACCTCAGAGGAGGTGTGCATACCGAGAAGAAACGAGAAGAAACACAGCTACAGTTTCAACTCTTCCGTGTCTAGAAAATGTCACTGAAAATGTCTGGGGGAAAGAACTGCAGAGGGAGGCGAAAAGCCAAGTTTGGACCTGGTGGCAACAGAGTCAGTTTACTGTATGTGCTCTCAAAGGTCTATAACTTTCTAAAATGTGATTTCTAAAAACAGATTAATTAATGTTCAACCTCGGTCAACTTTATTATATGCCCAGAAATTTTCACAATAGAAAGTTAAGAGAGAAAAAGGGTCAGTGGTTTCAGTTTTAGACTTTATATGTGTGGAGAGAAGCCCCCGGGAGCACAAACCGTCCTGGCTTCACTGGAAATCCACTTCCTAGAATTTACTAGATAGTCCAATGGACGGCACTAAAGACAACATCACAGAGGCCTCTGGTGCAGGCTGTCTGTCCCTTTGACTCGAACCTCAAGATTAGAACGGAGGGCTCGACGTGAATGAAGCCCGTGAGGCACCCAGGGTTTGGCTAGAATACTGAGTGGGCATGTGAAGGCCCCCAGAGCCCCAGACTCTCATATTTCAATATAAGCCAAATGACTGACCAGCCTAGGTCACCACACATCTAAACGTGTTCTAACCCGGGACCTCGCAAGCACAGACAGAATGCACAGGTGTCATGAATCTGGATGGGGGACATGCTGGCTAACCTCCACCTGCAAGACAGCACTTCCATCCACTCTGAATGTGTGTGAGAAACACTGTGTGGCCAGAACCCAGGACTCCCTCAGCAGGAAGCTGTCTGTCCACCCAGTGCACGGGCTGCAGATCCCAGAGGAGAGTATGCCACACGGCTGCCGCAGACCACTAAACTCTATTCCTGAAATAGAATTATTTCTGGTCCAAATTTCAGGGAAGTCCCTCTAAGTCCTTCGAGCTTCTCGGGGTCCGGGAGGGCTCAGTCAGTTGAGCGTCCGACTCTTAGTTTCAGCTCAGGTCACATCTCACAGTTCGTGGGACTGGGCCCTGTGTCAGGCTCTGTGCTGACAGTGCAGGGCCTGCCTGGGATTCTCTCTCTCTCTCTCCCTCTCTCTCTGCCCCTCCTCTGCTCAAGCACTTGCTTGCTCTTGCTCTCTCTCTAAAATAAATATTTAAATCCTTGGAGCTTCTGCAGTCTCTGTGATCCATGGTGGCCCTTAGATGATTCATGAGAATGGCTTTGGTCACACCAGAAAGACCAACCATGGCACCGCAGGACCGAGGCTCTGAATCCCATGATGGCAGCCCAACTTCCAGGGACAGAGGCTAAGTGTTGAATCCAATCTGATGGCCAGCGATCCGTCAACCATGCTTACACAATGGCAGCCCAATAAAACAGGCCGTGGAGCTGCACTCCCTGGCCAGCGGTGCTCCAACACCTTGTCCACTAACGGCCACAGGCAAGGGAGGCGATGCTCCTGAGGTCGCCCAGGACAACCAGGAGCTTCCCACTGGGACCCTCCCAGACCTCACCCTGTGGGTTTCCTTTTACGGCTGGTCCCGATTTGGATCTAACAGAACTGTAATCAGAAGGAGAGACCCACCCTGGAGATCCTGCAGATTCCATCCAGCCACCGGAAGTCAAAGGAATCTTTTGTTTCCCAGTGCGTAAAAATGCCATGTTCACACTACACTGTAGTCCACTAAGCATCACATCTAAAAAAAAACCTTAATTTTAAAAGTTTACTGGCAGAAACAGCTAACCACCACCTGAGCTTTCAGCTCAGTCATAGTCACTGAGCACAGATGACCATTAACAAATACAATGAAAATTTGAAATACTGCAAGAATCACCAAATTATGGCAGAGACACAAGTGAGCAAACCTGGCATCGCTCGCTCGGCAGGCCGCCACAAAGCCCTCGGTGCGGGGAGACACGGGACTCGCAGAGCACAGGGAAGGACGCTCAGTAAGATGACGGATGCCCGCACGGGGCTTGCCTGAGTTCTGCCTGACGGTCCAGTGAGTCACCCGCCCCAAGGGCAGTGGGAGCCCGCAAATCTGCAGCGAGCCGGTCAGCGGCACAGGGCCCTGGGGCTGCAGGGGGGGGCAGCTGTGCGGGGGGGCAGCGCCTGGCCGGCGCATCTGACCCGCCCGGGCAGCTGGGGCGCCGGGCTGTGCCGCAGGGACACAGGTCCACACTGCTCTCCGGTGTTCCTTCTCATCGATTATCTGCTGATCAATACATGGAGGAAGACATGTCAAAGACCACCTCAAACTACTTTCTGTTGGGCATCAAAAGCCATCACTTAAGTACCCTGAAATGTAAAATTTTCACCATCTGTATGTTAACCATATCACCCTGCCACTTATCAACTTATCAATAAAGAAGCCATATGACTGTTAAATTTGTTTTCATAGTTTTATAACCGTCTAAATATAGTTTCTGTTGCCATCCCTCCTACTTTAATTTTCATATTCAGAAATACCACATAGTTATCCACAGGCTTCAGCAGACTGCCAAGAGGCCCACAGCACAGCCAGCCCCGCATAAACAACGGGCCCAGAGCACCTCTGAACCCCTTAAAGGCCACACACAAGTGCTGTGGAGAGAAGGGACAGGGCCTGGTGGGGAGGGCCTAGTCACCGAGAACATTCTCCTGAACGCTAGAACGTCAAAAGGAAATCTAGAAGAATACCCCAACGAGAACGATCAGGATCCAGGCCACTCCCAGGCCAGGCGCAGCCAATGCACAAGGAGCCCAGACATCTGGACCTACCAGAAGCCAGGGGGCGGTCTCTGGAGGGGTGCCCAAGAGACGGGATTTCTTGCGTGTGTGACTGCAGACTCCATGACAACATCCTGCATGCGCGCACGCACACACGCGGAGCCCACGCTCGAAGCGTAAAGGACTGGACCGCACACAGGACACAGGGTCTAGGGAGGGAGAGCCCGCATCTGCCACAGCCTGGCTCGCTAGAGCAAGGCCACGTGCTGAGGGGCAGCTGACAGGCAGACAGCTTTGCAAGGCGAGGAGCCGAGCCTAAACTGGAGGACTCCTGGGGACCAGCAGAGGGAGGAGGGGCCGAGAACCTGGGGGCCGAGAGCCGGGACCACGAACCGCTCGCAGGAATGGGGCGGCCGGGCTCCAGGCTAAGAATACCCACACTCCCGACGCTGAGCCGAGGGGAGCCCAGATGCCCGCCCCCTCCGATGCCCGGCAGAAGTGAGCATAAATCTTCCCTAGAATACCAGCCCAGACTCCACACTGTTCCCAACAATCCACACGTGTGCACACGTACAAACTAGCCCGCAAGGAGACAAAAACTGGCAGAAACATCAAATAAGAAAGAAAACCGCAGGCCGACAGAGCTCTCAGGTACTTGGAGTTGCAAAATCATACCTTAAATTTTTTTTAATGTGTATTTATTTTTGAGACAGACAGAGACAGAACACGAGAAGAAAAGGGGCAGAGAGAGAGAGAGAGAGATACAGAACCTGAAGAAGGCCCCAGCTCCGAGCTATCAGTGCAGAGCCCGACGCAGGGCTCGAACTCATGAACCATGAGATCATAACCTGAGCCAAAGTCGGATGCTTAACCAACTGAGCCACCCAGATGCCCTGCAAAAATCATACTTTAAAGTAGACCAGGGAAAGGGTGACACAACACACAAGGGTAAATCTGTAAGAGTCACCTTGGGAGTCACCTTGGGATGGCGACCGAGCGGCCATTTCTCCGGGGGCTGGAGGAGAACACGTGCACAGACGACCTCCCTGCCCTTCACCTGCAGACCTGGGATGTCCTGCCCCATTTGGAAGCAGCCAATCATGGAGCCCCAGCTTCCCACCACCCTGACAGAGGTGGCAACCTATCCCATCCCATCACGTCCCTAAAGTGTCCTTATTTGGTGGTCTGCCCTCCCAGGACCGGACCGGAAGTCTTCCACCCATAAAATACCTCGCCCCTCCAGTACCAGGCGCGACTTCCCTGCCTCTCCACTCCCGGAGTCACGGAACCTCGCCTGGGAATCGCAGATCCCAATAAAGGCCTTCTTGGCTCCATAACGTGGTCTCTTTGTCCTCCCATCTCTGCCTCCATCTATTAAACCTTACAAAATCAACGTAATTACTAAATGGAAACGAAAACAGCTATCAGCTTTATGCTCTAAAGGGTAAGGCCTAACAGAAAAACCGGTAGAAAACTACTGTTAAAATCAAGGACAGACAGCAAACGGCCTTGGAGATTCCCTGAGCAAAGAGAACCAGTTAGTCATGAAGGCAAAGTTTAGATTATTTTGCAAGAAGGACTGGACCTAGGTCATTTCTTACTTGTGCCTCTGAAAATCAAAAGCAAAACGTGAACTGTTTCCCAAAGTCGGTATGAGGCAACCGGTGACCAATTCCCTATCACTTAAGAACATTCTATCACTCCCGAAGCGTCTCTGGAGTAGGCCCCGAAGGCTCACCCTGTGTTCCGGTCTGAGTCTCCTGGTGTGCAAACCACAGTTTTGGAGAGTGCACAATAAACTCTTACTGCTTGCTGCTGCTGGGACCACTGGTCGTCTCCGTCTTGACGGTTCGGGTTTCAGGAGTGACGGTGAAGAGGGCCCCCAGCGACTCGGGCCAGGAAGCACACACGGGCCGGTGCTCTCGGAGCCCGCAGAGTCCCCTGCTTCCGCCCCCAGAACGTTAAGCCAAGTCTCCCCGGGTTCTGAGCGCTCCGCCTTGCGCACAGGTGCTTTCTGGTTCCTACGTCCCTTTGTTGAGACTTGTGAGTCATCCATTCTGTTCAAAGGGGGAAACACGTGATTCCCAGTGATTTGGAACAGCTGTTGGACATAGGACACTTTAGGGAAGCCAAAGGCAAAGCCCTTGGACCAGGTTCTTGGGCCTTTCCTGAAAAACAGGTGAACTTTAGGGTAATTTGGAACTTAACAGGCCAATGGAGGAAACCCCTTGTTTCAGGGGAAGTCCAACCTTAAAAGAGGCAGGTGGATCCCAAACTCCCAGGAGACAACGGAATGCTGCTGGACTGGCAGACAGAAGCTCCTAAAACAAAAATGACTTCAGCAGCTGTTCTAAAAGGGTCCTTATGGCGCAAATAAAAAATCTTCAGTAACATCTTTGGCCATCTGAGCAAGTGACCTTAACTTTGTCCAGCTGCCAAAAATACAATTTGGGTTCAACTATTCTTCTCAGTTTTATACCTGAGACATGACTAAAACCTTTCAAAACCAAAGTGGTAAGATCTCTGTGTCTATCGACACGTTTACGATGTCTTTGCATATGACACGAAGGTGGTATTTTTACCTCTGAATGGTACTGCCAGAATTTTAAAGACTTTATTAAGAACTTCCATTTAATTGGCTTAAAGAAAATTAGGCATTTATTTAAATTTAGTATACTTTCAAAAACACACATACTAACCCAAATGTTCTTCAAGCTCAGTTGATCTGAGATCATCTCTGATTTTAAAAAAATTTTTTAAATAGTTTAAGTTTCTTGGTTTAACAACACAGGCACATCCTCAGTCAGCAATACTGAATATAAGGCAAACAGAAAACTCTTGCTTCCCAGGTTTACTAAGTGAGCTCACAGTGTCTCTAGATGACAGGAATGCGCCCGCCCACAATGAAACACTTAGGATGATGGTTAATTACTGGGGCGCCTGGGTGGCTCGGCTGGTTAAGCGTCTGGCTCTTGATTTTGGCCCAGGTCATGATCTCACAATTCATGGGATGGAGCCCCATGTTGGCGCGTCAGCACAGAGCCTGCTTGGGATTCATTCATATTCTCTCTCTCTCTCTCTCTCTCTCTCTCTCTCTCTCTCTCTCTCTCTCTCCCTCCCCCCACCCACCCCACCCCCACTCTAATCTCTCCTCTCTCTCAAAACAACCATTTTTTTAGATGATGGTTAATTATTTAATATGTAATCCAATGATAATTGTTAAAAACAGGCAACTTAAATGTAAAGAAGATCAAGTTTATACTGTTAAACTAAACACTGCATATTCACTGAATACCTAAATCATTTTCCACATTACATAAACATTAAATGCTAAACATAAGTTTATCTACTGCTGGCTTTTTTTATAGAGACAAAAAATACTTGGTTCTCTTAATAAACGTATTTTATGCCACACTGAAAAGAAATCTGCTATGAGGCAGAACACTCTAGACGTTTGGGATGTACGTATTGGTTCCCTAATGCACTACAGGATGCTGACACAGGATGGCTCCCAACGGCCTCTGGCCTTCCCTGGAGAGTGACGGTGATGTGTGATCTGTTAGAAACTGGACGGGGCTGAGAACGCAAGCGCACCAGACAAAACCTGAGCACACTCGGGGAATGACACAAAGTAACTCCACACTCGCGGCGCACACGCTGTGTGAGGGGCACCCGCCCCCAGCACCAGGGCTCCCTAGAGCTTCCGCCTGCTGTGAAGTAATCTGTGACTTCCTGTTTCTCAAACTGCGGTCACGGATCCCTGGTGCGATGAGCACTCACTCAGAGAATCCGCACAGCGACTGTGGCTACCTATACACACAGATGGGCAAGACGCACATTGAACTTCTCTGTAACTTACAAGCAGATTTATTATGAATTCACTTATCCACGGACAAATAGAAACCTTTCAAAAAGTGCAAGAGTTTTGGGGCTCCTGGGTGGCTCAGTCGGTTGAGTGATCGACTTTGGATTTCAGCTTAGGTCGTGATCTCATGATCTGTGGGCTGAAGACCTGTGTCCGGCTCGGCGCTGACAGTGCGGGGCCTACTTGGGATTCTCTCTCCCCCATCTCTGCCCCTCTCTCAAAATAAACATTAAAACAAAAAAGTGCAAGCATGCAGGCATGCCACACACTGAAAAAAGGAAATACGTGTCACTTTACTTCATACGTGTCAGCTTTTAGTTATTTATGCATATATATGCATGCTGAGCCAAACACTGTGGTTTTTGCTATGGACTGACCCAGTCTATTTGAAAGCCACCACTCTCACACCACGGGACACTGAGCCACAGAAGCTTCTGTGCAGCCAGCTGAAAAGACCAGCACAAGCACCACCATGGGCTCAGCTCTGTGACACACACGGTGTTAACCCCCAAGGCCGGGCAGCGGTCACTGAGAGGCTCAGACTTTCTTGCCTTGTGTTTCCAGATCTGCAGCCAGGCAACAATCTTTATTTAAAAGAACATCTCCTATTTTTTTTTTAACATGTCTTTATTTTTTGAGAGGAACAGAGCATGAGCGCGGGAGGAGCAGAAAGAAAGGGAGACACAGAACCTGAAGCAGCTCCAGGAGCCGAGCTGTTAGCACAGAGCCTGACACGGGGCTGGAACTCATGAACCGTAAGATCATGACTTGAGCTGAAGTCAGATGCTCAACCAATTGAGCCAACCAGGCACCCTTCCTATTTCTTATAATTACAATTCATCCTTCAACACTGGGGTTGGGACACCAAATGCCAGCAACATCGAAAATCCACATATAACTTCTGACTCCCCCAAAACTTAACTATTAGCTACTGCTGACGGGAAGCCTTACCAATAACGTATAGCTGGTTAACACACTTTGCACACCACCCATATCATATGCTATTCTTACGCTAACGTAAACTGGGGGAAGAAAATATCACTAAGAGTCATGAGGAAAAATACACTCACGGTACAGTACTGTATTTACTGAGAAACACCTGCGTGGAAGAGCCAAGCAGCTCACACTTGTGTGAGGGTCAGGTGAACTGGCAAGCCTGTGAATTCTGGGGACAGCGCCCCAAATATGTACAGCTCAGCTGCCCCCTCCCCCTTTCAAATCTCCATTCAGCAATGATGAGGGACCCTGCGGCCCCTGCCTGTCCTGTCACTACCACTCTGGCAGACCGGTGTCAGGAGAAACACACACCATTTCATACTGCAATTTTCAAAAACCAGCTAATTCATTTCAACTCTATTATGTACAAGGAGTCTGTATTCATTCAATGTAATATATAAACACTTTTCGTTATCATCTAAGAATTACCCTGTAATTATTCTGTAACAACTGCCTTGCAAGTTTCTTTTCTACAGAAGAGTCCTAAGTTTGGGAAACTGAGAACATCTGAACTTAAAAAGTTAGCACTGTCAACAAGTATTATGTATGGACTGGATGGATGGATTGGATTTTCTCCCATCACGCTAAGCGTGCCCTTTAAGCCCCATCCCGTCCAGCCCTCCTCTCTGGTCACCATCAGTCTGTTCAGCTGGTTCTCCAGAGTTAACAGTCTTGTTTCTTGGTTTGTGTCTTTTCTTCCCTTTGCTCATTTGCTTTGTTTCTTGAAGTCCACATATGAGTAAATCATATATTTGTCTTTCTCTGCCTTATTTCACTTAAAAGAATACTCTTTAGCCCTCTATCCACGTTGTTCAAATGGCAAGATTTCATTCTGTTTTGTTGGCTGAGTGATATTTCGTTGTAGATCTACACATCTTCATTGGACATTTGCGCTGCTTCCACATTTCGGCTATTGCTGATAATGCTGCTCTAAACATCAGGCGCATGTACCCCTTCAAATTAGTGTTCTCATACTTTCTGAGAAATACCTAGCAGTGGAACTACTGGATCATGTGGTAATTCTAGGATTTATTATTGAATTTTGAGGAGCCTCCACACTGTTTTCCACAGGGACTGCACCAGTCTGCATTCCCACCAACAGTGCAGGAGCATTCCGTTCTCTCCCACATTCTCACCAAAACTTGTGGTTTCCTGTGCTTTGTATGGGAGCCATTCTGGCAGGTGTGAGATGATACCTCACTGTGGTTCTGATCTGCCTTTTCCTGACGATGAGTGAGGCTGAGCATCCTTGCATGTCTGTTGACCATCTGGATGTACTCTTCGAGAACTGTCGTTATCTTCTGTCCAGTTTTTTTTTATAATGTTATTTTTGAGAGACAGAGATACAGAGCACAAGCAAGGGAGGGGCAGAGAGGGAGCCACAGAATCCAAAGCAGGCTCCAGGTTCCAGGTTCCAAGCTGTCAGCAAAGAGCCTGCCCAGGGTGCAGGGCTCCAACTCATGAACCTTGAGATCATGATGTGAGCTGAAGTTGGATGCTTAGCTGACTGAGCCACCCAGCCTCTTCTGCCCAATTTTTAACTGGATTATTTGGTTTCTGGGTATTGAGTTGTATCAGTCCTTTTTATTTTTTAGATACTAATCCTTACCAGATGTCATTTACAAATACTTTTTTTCCCATTCCACAGGCTGCCTTTTACTTTTGCTGTTTCCTTCACTGTGCGCTAACTTTTTATCTTGAGGTAGTCCCGAAAGTTTATTTCTGCTTTTGTTTCCCCTCCCTCTGGAGATGTATCCAAAAAAAAAGCTTCTATGGCTAATGCCAGCGAACTTACTGCCTGTTTCTTCTTCTGGGATTTTGATGGCTTCCGGTGTCACACGTAGGTCCTCAATGCATTCTGAGCTTGTGTATGTTGTACAGAAGTGGTCCAGTTTCACTCTTTGGCACACTGCTGTCTAGTCTTGCCAACACTATTTATTGAAGAGACTGTCTTTTTCCCATTGGATATGCTTCCCTACTTTGTCGAAAACTAACTGACCATGTACTTTTAGGTTTATTTCTGGGTTTCCCGTTCTGTTCCACTAATCTGTGAGTCTCTTGTTAAGCCAGCACCTTACCGATGTAATTACTACTGCTGTGTAATGTAACTTGAAGTCTGGGACTGAGGTACCTCCAGATTTGTTTACCTTTTTCAAGATTACTTTGGCTACTTGAGGTCTTCTGTGGCGCCATATGAATTTCAGGATTCTTTATTCTAGTTCTGTGAAAAATTCTATTGGTGTTTTGATAGAGACTGCACTGAATCTGTAGATTGCTTAAGGATAGGTTAGACATTTTAACAATATTTGTTCTTTCAACTCATGAGCATGGAATGTCTTTCCATTTCTTTCTTTGCATTATCTCCCAATTCTTTCATCGGTGTTTTACAGTTTTCAGAATACAAGTAACCTCTTTGGTTAAGTCTATTCCTAGATATTAAATTGTTCTTGGTGCCACTGTAAATGAGACTGTCTTCTTAGCCACACTTTCCAATGTTTCATTGTTTGTGTACAGAAATACAATAGATTTTTGTACACTGCTTTTATGTCCTCATTTATCAGTTCTAAAACTTTTCAGTGGAGTCTTAGGAATAGTATTAGGTCACTTGCAAACAGTGAGAGGTTTGCTTCTTCCTCACCAATTTGGATCTCTTTTCTTTATTTTTGTTTGACTGCTGTGGCTAGGACTTCCAGTACGATGTTGAATAAAAGTGGTGAAAATGGTTGAGGATTTTTGTACCTGTATTATTGAGATACTGGCCCGTAGTTCCTTTTTTTTTTTTTTGGTGTCTTTATCTAGTTTTGTTATCAGGGGGATACTGCCTGCGCAGAATGAATTTGGAGATCATCCTTCCCCTTGTATTTTTTTTCAATAGCTTGAGAAGAATAGATATTAACTCATCTTTAAAAGCGGTAGAGCTCACCTGGGAGGCCCGGCTGGTCTTGGACTTTCGGGGGGGG
>PJEM01010691.1:0-33494 GCA_004023845.1 Helogale parvula | reverse complement strand
TTTATTTGTGTGCTCTTTTTTTCTTTTTTAATGAGCCTTGCTAGAGGTTTATCAAATTTGTTGATCTTTCCAAACAACCAGCTACTGGTTTCACTTACCTGTTCTATTGTTCTGCTGTCTCTTTAGTTTCCACGTCATTTGTTTCTGCTTCAATCTTTAGTGTCTTTCATTAGCTGGGTTTGCATTTTGTTGGTTCTTTTTCCAGCTCCTTTAAGTATAAGGTTAGGTTGACATTTTTCTTGCTTCTTGAGGTTGTCCTATATTTTTTTTTAATGTTTTATTTATTTTTGATACAGAGAGAGACAGAGCACGAGAGGGGGAGGGGCAGAGAGAGAAGGAGACACAGAACCAGAAGCAGGCTCCAGGCCCTGAGCTAGCTGTCAGCACAGAGCCTGACGCGGGGCTTGAACCCACAAACGTGAGATCTGACCTGAGCTGAAGTCAGAGGCTTAACCGACCGAGCCACCCAGGCGCCCCCCTATATTTCTATAATAAATATAAGGGGAAGGATAATCTCCAAATTCATTCTATGCAGGCAATATCCCCCTGATAACAAAACTAGATAAAGATACCAGAAGAAAAATAAAAAAGAACTACAGGCCAATATCTCAATAATACAGGTGCAAAAATCCTCAACAAAATATTAGCAAACTGAATCCAACAGTATGTCGGAAGAATTGTTCACCATGGTCAAGTGGGATTTACTTCCGGACGCAGGGGTGGTTTATGTTTGCCAAACAGTCAGTGTGAAACACGGGATCGACAAGAGAAAGAATAAGTCATAGGATCATTTCAATAGATGCAGAAAAAGCATTTGACAAACCACATCCATTCATGATAAAATCCTTCAACAAAGTAGGTCTAGAGAGAACATGACCTCAACATAATAAAGGCCACATACGAAAAACCCACCGCTAGCATCCTCAGTGGGGAAAACAGAGCCCTTCCCCCACGGTGAGGACAAAACGAGGATGTCCATCCTCACCACTTTCATTCACCACTGACTGGGCAACCAAGTACTGCTTCACAGAGACCTAGGATCCTGCTTGCTCAAACATTTTAAATCTTTTGGCATTTTTAATAAACTTCCCCAAATCATATTCTAAACGAATAAAGAAAAACATTTAACGATGCCATCTTCTGCCGGTGGAGGATCTTGCCCCAGTGTTGACGGCCACAGGGAGGTGACAGCTGTGGCCATCTCTGAACATGAGACCACTCGGAAGTCTGGCACACTGACCTGACTCTTCAGGAACAGTTTCTCCAGCACGTGACGCCGTGTGGTAGCATTTTACCCACAGAACTTCTTTCTAAGTTTGGAGCCCAACTTCCCCAACGCTGCCGCTGCTCTGCCAGCTACGAGCACGTCCTGCCCTCAATCCCTCATCGTCATCTGAACAGCCTTCGCGGCACCTTCACGGGAGCAGGCTGCATCTCGGGAAACCCCTTTCTGCGCTCGTTCGTGAGCAGCAACTCCTCACCTGCTCAAGTTCTAGGACACTGCGGCAGCCCTGCCCATCTTCAGGCCCCGCTTCCGGTCCCAGGTCCCCTGCTGTCTCCACCACAACTTCCACTGAAGTCAGGAACCCCTCACAGCCATCCATGGGGGTTGGCGTGAACCGCTTCCAAATTCCTGCTCATGCTGACATTGTGGCCTCTGCTGTGGAGCAGAACCTTTTCAATGGCATCCAGAATGGTGAATCCTTTCCAGAAGGTTTTCAGCTGACTTCGCCCAGACCCATCAGAGGAATCACTATCTATGGCAGCAATAACCTCTCAAAAGGTATTTCTTCAATAATAAAGTCAAAATTACTCCTTAATCCACGGACTGCAGGATGGACATTCTAGTACCAGAATGAAGACATTAATCTGATGGAACATTCCATTAAAGCTCCTGGGTGACCAGGGGTACGGTCAATGAGCAGTTATATTTTGAAAGGAACTTTATGGGGCGCCTGGGTGGCTCAGTCGGTTAAGCCTCCGACTTCGGCTCAGGTCAGATCTCACGTTCGTGGGTTCGAGCCCCGCGTCAGGCTCTGTGCTAACAGCCAGCTCAGAACCTGGAGCCTGTTTCCAGTTCTGTGTTTCCTTCTCTCTCTGCGCCTGCCCCTCTCATGCTCTGTCTCCCTCTGTATCAAAAATAAATAAAACATTTAAAAAAAATTAAAAAAAAACAAAAGGAACTTTATTTCCTAGGCAAGTCTTAATGTTGGGCTTTTTTTTTTTTTTTTTGGCAGACTGGCACTGGCTGAAAGAGAGCCTTTTATTACTTTTATGTA
Organism: Helogale parvula; assembly: GCA_004023845.1. Taxonomy (NCBI): domain Eukaryota; kingdom Metazoa; phylum Chordata; class Mammalia; order Carnivora; family Herpestidae; genus Helogale; species Helogale parvula. Next base: position 31,215 of record PJEM01010691.1, on the reverse strand, counting down.
CAGAAAACTCAGCACGCCCGCTCAGCCCAGTTTGGTGGCCAATTCTTTAGCCTTCGCCTTCTCCAACTTGGCGATGCGAGCCACCAACTTTGGACCCCGCACGTGGCCTCCCCAGTGGCGGCGGATCTCGTCGTATCTGGCGTTGTAGTGGGTTCTGACGGCTTCCACCAGCTCAGCCAGAGCTCCTTTGTCTTCCCAGTTGACCTGTGTGACGGCGACAGTGGTGCGGGTCTTCCTGTGGACCAGGCGCCCCAGCCTGGCCTTCCCCTGATGATGCAGTAGGGATTCCCATCTTAAGACATGGAGCCGGCAGGAAGACGCCCAGCTCAATAAGGACCCACGTCGTGTGCGATCACTACCAGCTGAGCCTTCTTGTTCTCCACCAAGGTGGTGACGGTGTTAACCCCAGCACGAAGGACAGGTGGCCTCTTAGTGGGGCCATCCCCTTTGCCGGCAGCCTTCTCTCAGCCCGGGCCAGCAATCTCTGCTGCTTCTCTTGCCTGGTCTCCGGCCTGTATTTGAGGGCCAGCTCCAGCAGAGGAGTAAGCTGTCTGGCGGCCCAGGGCCTGGGTGAACGGGTCAATCGCAGGAGGCACTTGGAGGCGTTTACAGAGAATAGCCCTCTGCCACTGCAGCCGGATGCAGCGGGGCCACTTGACAAAGTGTGTGAGGTCCCTCTTGGGCTGGATGTCCTGACCGATGCCAAAGTTCTTGGGCCTTTTCTCAAACGGGATTGACCACCTTCTTGGCCTCCTGCTTCTTCACGACAGCCAGGGCTGGGGCCACCTTCTTCCCCTTGGCCTTCTTCCCTTTCGGCATCCTGGATGGCTGGAGGAGAGAGCAATGTTGGACTTTAAATAGTAAACACGGCTGTAAATAGATGTGCTGTCCCCACGCTCTGTTGTGCCACTTCCAGAGCACGGGGAGCGTAGATTTAGCATAATTCTTAAGATCCCTAAGATTTCCAAAATGGCAAGTGATCACTGGCCTCAATTTCAAGTCACCACCTGCCAGCAGCCGTGAGCGAGTCGGTGTGTTTGAAGCCTTGCAGCGACTCCTCTCCAGCCACCAAAGTCACAGGGAGCATCTTCTCCCACTGGGAGGCTGTTCCGTCCGTACCGAGAATCTGCTGCTCAGTGGAGGCACCTTCCCGAACTCTCCCAGCCAGAGGCTCTGGAGAACACACTGCAGCGTCTACGTCGGCACCTGCTGCGTCACCTGCACTTTTACGGTCACGGAGACGGCCTCTTCCCTGAGACCTGATCAAGTTAACCTCCACTAGCTTCAAACTTCGCTCTGTGGCTTCCTTACGTCCTCAGCCTTCAGAGGAGTGAGGAGTCAGGGCTCTGCTCAGGGTGCAGGTTTGGCCAACAGGAATGCTGTGGCTGGTTTGGTCATCCGTGCAGACGACGGCCACTTCCCCCGTATCAGCAGTACGGCCGTTGCGCTTGGGTTTGTGTGCTCACTGAAGGAGCACTTCTAATTTCCTTCAGAGACTTCCTCTGCGTCACAACTGGGCTGGTGCAAGAGGCTGAGCTTTCAGCCCATCTGGGCGCCCACATGCCTTCCTCACTCCACTCCATCAATCCTAGCTTGTGACTGAAAGTGAGAAACACGTCACTCTTCCTTCCCACTGGACATGCAGAGGTCACTGTGGCCACTGTGGGGTTACTTACTGGCCTGATTTCAATACTGCTGTGTCTCAGGGAAGAGGGAGGCCTGAACCAAGGGAGGGAGAGAGGGGAAGCCGGCACGTAGAGCAGTCAGAACACACAAAACGTTTTAAAGCTGACCATCTTATATGGGCGAGGCTCACGGTGCACAAAACAGTAACAACTGTGAAGTAAAAGATTACTGGTCACATGTCACCACAACAGAAACCACAACTAACACAAACGTTAAGTATGTGAGGATTATCAAAGTGCGACGCAGCGACAGGAAGTAAGTAAACACTGTTAGAAAAGCGACGCCAGGGAGCCTGGCTGGCGCGGCCAGTAGAGCATGCGGCTCCTCATCTCAGGATTGGGGGTTCAAGCCCCACGTTGGGTGTACAGATTGCTTAAAACCATAAACTCTCTGGGGTGCCTGGGTAGCTCAGGAAGTTAAATGTCCAACTCCTGATTTGAGCTCAGGTCATGATGTCATAGTTGAGGAGAACGGCCCCTCCCTGGGCCCCTCCCTGGGCCCCTCCCTGGGCCCCTCCCTGGGCCCCTCCCTGGGCCCCTCCCTGGGCCCCGTGCTGCTGGCGGAGGGGCTTGACTTCCCCCTCCTCCTCTGCCCCTCCCCCACTAACTTGCATTTGCTCTCTTAAAATAAAAAGCATTAGAAAACATAAAAACAAGTAAAGCCTTTAACAAAGAGAAAAAAGGCACCAATACACTTGCTCAACAAAGAGTTGCCACAAGTCTTCAATCTGTTAAAAAAAAAAAAAAGCAGGTGCAGCTGGGTGGCAGACTTGGGTAAAGTGTCTGACGGCTCAAGTCATGATTTCACAGTTCATGAATTAGAGCCTCACATCAGGCTCTCCACTATCAGCACAGAGCCTGCTTGGGATCCTCTGCCCCTCCCCAGCCCATTCTCTCTTTCAAAACAAATAAATAACCAAACACACTTAAAAATAAAAATAAAACAGTACATGCAAGGACAATAAAGCAAATCACAATAAAACAAGGAATGGCTATATTAAATCACACGGGAAGCATTATGGCACCTGGACAGCTCAGTCACAGTTAGGCATCCAACTCTTGCTTTCAGCTCAGGTCACCTCGGAGTCGGTGGGATGAAGCCCCACGGGGGGCTCTGCCCTGGCCCTGCTGAGAGCCTGCTGGGATTCTCTCTCTCCCTCTCTGCCCCTCTGGCTCTGACTCTCTCTCTCCTTCTCTCAAAATAAATGAACACTTTTACAGATCTGAAACATCCTGGCATAACGTTGTAAGTCACAACATATCCCAAAAATGACCAAACCCTCTCATCAATTACATCATAACGTCTCACCTGACCTTAACCATCACCAAATTTTGTCTTTTGTCCCAGCTGTTCTATTCTGATGCTTCTAGAACCCCGTGCCTGCACTATGCTTCATCTTTGAGGAGATTCACGAAAAAGACCCGGACACTCTTCCACAATAAAGATTTCTGAAACTCCTGAAATCGTAAGACTGACCTGAGAGTAAGGATTTGTGAAACTCCGAAGTGAAAACTGACCAATTCACGGAACTGCTAATAAAAGGCAAACATTAATGGCAGAATCTAGATAGGCTGACAAAGGCAGTCGCAGATTTTTATGACTTCATTTCGAACACTGCTGGCTCGTTAATACTGTCTTCCTGATTTCCCTTTTCTCCTCTCTTCTGAACCATCTATAGCTTAACAGCAACTTCATAAAGCGGCTCTTCACAACAGAGGCTGACAACAGACGTCTCTGCACGCCTTCAATAAGAAGCTCTTCTCCTCGTAACGGGAAACAAACAAGTCCTCGGCTTACCGTTTTAGCCTAAAAAAGTTTTTTTTCTTAAAATCCTTTTTGTTAATGTTTATTTGAGAGAGAGAGAGAGAGAGAAAATCGCAACCAGGTTCGATGCTGTCAGCACACGGCCTGATGCAGGGCTTGAACCCATGAAACATGGGATCGTGACCTGAGCCGAAACCAAGAGTCAGTCACTTCACCAAGTGAGCCACCAGCTCCCCCCGAAAGAGACTTTCAAAGTTCAATCTGAGATTCCTTATGAACAGTTCTACCAAGTGGATTTGAAAAGAGCCTTTATGGTCAATTTGCTATTTTTGTTGCACTTATGTAATAATCAAGCCAAGTTGGGGGCGCCTGGGTGGCTCAGTCGGTTAAGCCTCCGACTTCAGCTCAGGTCAGATCTCACATTCGTGGGTTCGAGCCCCGCATCAGGCTCTGTGCTGACAGCTAGCTCAGAGCCTGGAGCCTGCTTCTGGTTCTGTGTCTCCTTCTCTCTCTGCCCCTCCCCCCTCTCGTGCTCTGTCTCTCTCTGTATCAAAAATAAATAAAACATTAAAAAAAAAAATTTAAAATAATCAGGCCAAGTTGATCAAAACTCGACTTAACTTGAAAAATCAGTCTCCCTGTTTTTTTCAGAGGAAATGGGAAGGGTTATAAAGACAACAATTACACTGAATAATACACCTTTTATGGTATCAGCTTGTAGTCTGCTGGCTTTGAGGTATTTTCTACCTGTAAACTGGACTGGTTCCCAAATTCTAGTTTCCTCCACTATTCAGCTGGAATTCTAACATTTCCAACTTCCTCCCACTTTTTTGACATGGAATCACTATGAAACCAGAATGCACTTTTCCTCAAAGCCATGGAAGCTCAAGTTGGACAAGCTGATACCAACTCCAAGGACTACAACTGCTCACGCGTGGTCAGTCGCCACCGCACCTGTCGCTATGCGGCTGCTCAGAACTGTCACCGGGACGCTCGCACCGCAAACCAGGAAAGCGTGTCAGGCCGCCACTGCCCACACTCACTCCATCTGAAGGTGCTCAGAACCCGACACTTAGGAACCTTAACTGGCTGCTCACAAAACTCAGAAAACTGAATTTATAATTTGCTCAAACTACTAACCTTTGTTTTTGTTACCAAAGAAATGACTCTCATGAAATTACCTAAGTGCTCCCATCTTAGAGGCCTAATTTAGGTGGAAACCTGCCTCCAACACCACCCCCCGGAAATACAATATCCTCTTGTTCACCCTATCATACATATTTTGAGAATACGTGTTTGCTAGGACATTATGCTGTGCCTATGTAACTATTTTTAAAAAAATGTAAACGGACAGGTAAAACCTGAATCTGATTATAACCCATTTATCTGACTGGTTAATCTTAGCTCCTGGGAATCCCCTGCTCTGGGGAATTTTTCAATCCTTGGCTTGTCCTCCTCACTATATTCTCTCGAAAATTTTGAAGCTTTAACATTTATTTTTGAAAGTGCACATTACAGTGCATACACATGAGGGAGGGGAAGAGAGAGAGGGAGAGAGAATCCCAAGCGGTCTCCGCATTGTCAGCGCAGAGCCTAACATGGGGCTCGAACTCATGAACCATGAGATCATGACCTGAGCCGAGATCAAGAGTCAGATGCCTAACCAGCTGAGTCACTCAGGCACCCACTCTCGAATGTTTTAGCTGCCTATTGGCAGCCACTCACATGACAAATGGTATCCGTCAGAATCAAGCAACTGGATGATATCAACAACCATATGAATAATGAAGACAGTGGCTACATGGCCTCCAGCCTGATGACTCAACTGGTGGAAACAGCAAATGCGCTTATCATTCTGCCGACTTCAGCGGCAGTAATCAGGAGTAACAGTGGACGAGTTGGTCATACTCCGCTTGCTAAGCCAAGGAGCAACAAGATGGAACTGCTACAATGAGGGACAGGCAAAGATCAGCCTTGAGGACTCCCCAAGCGGACAGAACCAGGGTACTCGTGCAGGCAAAGCTTAACGCAGCTGACCAGGCCAGGCTGCCCGACCTGATCGTTACTTTCTTGTGCCTCCGGAAATCACAAACAAAGCCTGAATGGTTTCCCAGCGTTGATGAGATAACCACTGACCAACTCCGTATCACTTAAGAGAATCCTAACATTCTAACTAATCTCCGTGAATACAGTCATTGCCCTCTCACCATGTCAGCTCCTTTGTAACAAAATACCCCTCAGCCTCATTCTATGTTCTGATCTGAGTGTTTGCAAACGGTCTTTTTGGTGTGTGCGCATCAAACTTTTTTTTACTAATTACTACTTCAGTTATTCACTGGTCTTATTCTGGCTATTTTAAACCTTTGATACTATCAAAAAACCCAATTTTCCAGAATTGAAAAAAGTACAAGAAATTCAACAGAAAACATTAGCAGTAGACTAATGTTATTAAAAATTAATGAACAAAGAGAGATGAGAAGAAAATATCCAGAATGGGACGCCTGGGTGACTCAGTCGGTTAAGCCTCTGACTTCGGCTCAGGTCGTGATCTCACATTCATGGGTTCGAGCCTCACGTCGGGCTCTGCGCTGACAGCTCAGAGCCTGGACCCTGCTTCGAATTCTGTGTCTCCCTTTCTCTGCCCCTCCCCCTCTCATGTTCTGTCTCTCTCTGTATCAAAAATAAATAAAACATTAAAAGTTTTAAGAAAAAATATCCAGAATAGAGCATGCAGAGGGCAAGAAATTGAGAGGGTCTAATATGCTTTCAAAGGATTCTGAGAAGGGGAGAGAGGCAGGCAGCAGAAATACTTTATTAAAAGATGGTGCCTAGGAACTTTCCAAAGAACGAAAAAGACTTTAGTACAGACAGATTCAGTAAGAACTACGAAAACAAAATATATATAACTGTATACCTAAACACATCATGGTAAAATTGTTGAAAACCTAAGACAAAGTCTTGAAAATCTCAAGCAAAAAAAGACAGATTCCACTCACGGGAGCAAACACTAAACTGACAACTTACTTCTCACAGAGAAAATGGAAGCTGAAGCTGTAATTCAGGAACTTCTTTCAACACCTCAGGAAAACAACTTAGGAAATTCTATATACATCAAAACTATCGTTCAAGATCAATTTGTGAAATTTTTAGCTAACATAATCAGAGAATTCACTCTTAGCAGTCATACAACACGTGCAAAACACAAAGAGTGTTGTTCAGGCAGAAGGTAAATGTTCAAAGATGGGGGACTGGAATTACAGCGAGGAATGAAAATACAAAGGGTAAATTCTAAATGACTATTGATCATACGATAATGTCTTTAAGATAAAATAGATACAGAATTAAAGCAGCACAACAGTGGCAATGAAAATGAGATAAATGAAGCTTAAGTGCCCAGGAAATGGGAGATATACCCAAATACAGTTTGAGAAGTCAAAAATACAGGTGTTAAGTAACCTCCAAGTGAACTGGGCACTTGGGTGGCTCAGTGGGTCAAGCACCTGACGTCAGCTCAGGTCTCGATCTCATGGTTCGGGAGAGCTCTGTGCTGCCAGCAGAGAGCCCACTTCAAATCCTGTCTCCGTCTCTCTGCCCCACCCCCAAAATAAACATTAAACATAAATAACTTCTGGGGCGCCTGGGTGGCTCAGTCGGTTGAGCATCCGACTTCAGCTCAGGTCATGATCTCACAGTTTGTGGGTTCGAGCCCCATATCAGGCTCTGTGCTGACAGCTCAGAGCCTGGAGCCTGCTTCCGATTCTGTGTGTCCCTCCTCTCTCTGCCCCTCCCCTGCTCATGATCTGTCTCTCTCTGTCTTTCAAAAATAAATAAATGATAAAAAAAAAATTTTTAAATAAATAAATAAACATAAATAACTTCCAAGTTAACAAAGAAAAAAATAAAGATCATCCAAAGAAAACAAGAGGGAAAAAGGCATTTTAAACAGGTTTAATAAAGAAAAAGCATGTATTAAGATTTAAACCCAACTATGTCAGTTATTCTGTTAAATGTCAACAGACTAAATTTTACAAACATAAGAAATATTGTCAGAGTAGACTTTTTAAATTCCACCTATAATTTGACAAAAGAATCATTCAAATTATAAGTACACAGAAAGTATGAAAATAAAGAGACTGCATCTACTAACCAGAGAAAAAATAGTGCAGCTGCACTAATATTCAGGTGAGTAAACTTCATCTCTAATATTTCTTCTTAAAGAATACTTAATGACTTTAAAAGACTCAACTCATGAGGAATATATACAACTATAAACACATATGCACCTAACAACATATCCTCAAAATATATAAAGCAAAAACTATCAGAACTAGGAAGGAACAGACAAATGCAATACATTTGAGTATCAATGCACTTATCTTGTAAACCAATATACCCAGTGGACAAAAAGGAAAAACAAGTAAAGATGTAGAAGAATTTAACATGACTAACCCAAGTTGAACTGACAAATTCACCAAATGCAAAAGCACATTCTTTCCAAGCACACACTGGATATTTATAAGCTTTTAATTAGTGTTCTGACCACAATGGAATTAAAGTAGAAATATAGGTAGAGCACACGGTATTCGCACAGTAGTGAAGCTACTTGTATGACTCTGTGTGAACATAGATCACATATTTATCAAAACTTATCAAATATGCGCCATCAACAGTAAATCCTAACATAAACTATAGACTCAGAATGGTGATGATGTGCTATGCTAACACAGGTTTAGTAATCGTAACAAACAAAAGTTCAATAAGGTGCAGGATGCTGCTAATGGGGGAAGCTGGGGAGAGAGGATGGGAGATCAGGAGATCCAGAACTCGGTACTTTCTGCTCAATTTTATGGTAAACTTAAAATGCTTTTACAAATATAGTTCACTTTTTAAAAAGATTAATCTGTAAGGATACGTTAGGTATGCTTTAGTTACAAACCCCAGAAACCTCAGTTAAGAAAATTTAACACAAAATAATTCCCACTTCCCACCCCTGCCCTCTGACTCCTCTTCTCTCCACCCCACCCCTCCAGTACTTCCCTCTGTTTTCTGCCCACTATAGATACATGAAAGACCAGCACTGTAAAAAGCTACATCTGGAAACATGATTACCAGTAGGAAAAAAAGGATGTGGTAACTCTCACTACTGCTCTTAAAGTTTATGTGGTGACTCTCTTCTGCTCACATCTCACTGACCAAGATAAACACATGGCCGTATCTAACTCAGGAACCAGAATGAGATACTACCATACACCCACTGAAATGTCTAAAGTTACAAAGACCAACAATACCAGATATTGGTGAGGATATAAACCCACAAGGATTTATTCACTGTAGGAGGAAAATAAACTGGTATGTTCACTTTGGAAATTTTTGGCATTATCTACTACTACTGGGCAGACAGCACATATGACCTAGCAATCCTACTCCGAAGAGTTCTCAACAGTAAAGCATGCGAGAAACACGTACTTGAATGTTCACATCAAGTCCACTCTTTTGAGTCCTGAGACAGCCATGAAAATGAGCCTCCTGAATCACCTACCATGGGGAGATGCTCCACTCTGAACCCACCGTCACCCCCCCCCCCACCAGGACCACACTTCCCAAAGGCTGTTTCGGGCCAAAGATCAGCCGCAGGCAGGATATTAAAGCAGGCTTACTCCTGCAGGACAAGGGACTCCTGGGACCCCCAACTCTGGCTGGAAGACTCCTCACTAGCCTTGCTGAAATTAAACTTCCTTAGAACTCCACTGCAGTCACCAGACTTTGCCCACCAAACATTCTCTATCCCTTCCTCCTCCACACGCAACAGACCTGCAAAGTGCTGATAGTACCCTCACACGTATTTCCCCTGCTACATCTAAATAGGATCCAAACTTGCTGTCTTCTGGCTCTTGGGAGACTAGAACCAACAGTACCAAACCAGGAACAACTCAATATTCATCAAAAACAGAATGAAGAGCCATGAAAAGCACAATTCGTACATGAATAAACAACTGTGGTGACCACATAAAATTCATGATTAAATGAATGGTAGTTCCACAGTTGGTGTGTATTAAACACCAGGGTAAACTAAAATTACTAGCAATTGCAACCCAAAATTTAAGGTTTTTCTTTCTTTTTTTTTTAAACATTTTTTTTATAAGTAATCTCTACACCCAATGGTAGGGCTTGAACTCATAATCCCGAGATCAGGAGTCACATGCTCTGCTGACTGAGCCAGCCAGGCACTCCCCACAGAGATTAATTCTAAATTAAGACCATTCCACAGACCTGCCACTCCAGAACCCGACTCTCTCCAGCGCATTCACGGTCCTGCAGTTCCCACCGTGGTTTCTGACGACAGAGAAGAGTGAGTAGAGCCCTTGAGGGCACTGGGGCTCCCCCCACAGCTGCAGGATGGGGCCTGAGTGCGAATCCTTCCGGAGAGGGGGACCAGGCCTTTCACAACATTCCAATCTCCCTAAGCCTTCGGATGCCTTCTTCCTCCATGGCACACCAGCAGCTTTGGCATCTCGGCTTGGCTTAGGCCACCTTTTGTTCCAGGATCAACCAGGGCTCTAACCCCTCAAGCTGCAACACGGATCCAGAAGGCCTGCTGATGAGCCCACATCAACAGATTCAGCCTAACCCGCCTTCAGGTCCCTTCCACCATGGTCCCGCCCCTTAAGATCCATTCCCCCAGGTTCCTACCTACACAGTGGCAAACCAAACCATCTTTTGGGTCACACTCTGCACCTCCGACTTTGGGGTCTGCTAGGACTGCCCAGAGGGGAGGGAAGGAAATTACAAGTTTTCCAGGCAAAGGGAGAGCAAGTTCCTCTCGCAGGGGATGGAAAAGCTGCTTCCACTAGCAAAGAAAGCCCAGCAGAATTTAAGTCTCTAACTTAATGGGAATCTGACCATATGTCCCTAATCCAATTCTTAGAATCCCATTCCTTCTCAATCAATGCTCTTGCTTACAAATCTGGAATTCAAGATGAATTTTTTAAGGCAGTCACAGAAATTTTTATGTCCCTTATGTGGACCCTCAACTGGAATTTAAAACCCCAAGCTCATCATTTTGCTCTGTTTTAACTTGGCCAGACTGAAGCACACTGCAGAATTTCCTTTCCCGGCTCCGGCTCCGGCTGGGGCCTCGACAGAGGGCCTCGCGCCGCCCCTGCGGCAGCACACGCGCAGCCTGCGCCCGCTGCTCCTCTGGTCGCCCTCACTGATGCAAGGCAGGCTCGGCCCTGCAAGGCTGCGGCAAAGCGTGCGGTCAGCTCCAGGACAAGGGCCCACCTCGTGCAGGCCACCCAGGCCACCCAGCTCAGAGGCAACAGAACTGACACAACTTTCAATTCATCCTGTACAGCAGACCAGGCATACCCACAAAGCATCTGGCCAACAACTGCCCAGGGGGCAGGACTGAGCACTCATGACCCAAGCACTGAGCGGAACACTTAAAAACTAAGCCTGGGCAAAAAAGAGGAACAGTCTCTTGCACGAACCTCAACATTCTAAGGAAAACGAAAAGTCATTAGGCTACATTTATTTACAGTGTAATTTCGAAAAGTAGCGGTAAGAACAGCAGTCTCTCTAATAGGAGAACTTAAGTACAGTGAAATCAAGGAAAAACTCAGAAACTTCAGAAAATTGATGGCTGTGGTAGCAGGTAATGGACACACACAGTTCTTTGGACTATTCTAACTTAATTATAAAAATCTGTGAACTCACACCAAAGAATTTCGTGAAAAGGCGATACTTAAGACAAATGCTAAAGGCAGACTTGGGGAGGGGGGAAGGCTGCCTAGGGGGCTCATTCAGTTGGCGTCAACTCTTGATTTCTGCTCAGGTCATAATCTCGAAGTTCAAGGGATCAAGCCCCACATCAGGCTCTGTGCTGAGAACCCTGAGCCTGCCTGGGACTCCCTCTCTCAAAAATAAATAACTTGGGGGGGGGGGGGGGGAAGACCTGGAAGAACTGAAACAAGAACGAAAACAAAACATTCTAGGCAGCAGGAAAGAACCAGTGCCCCGTGATCTGATGGAGAAGGTGCCGGGCGTGGCTGGAGCAGCAAGGAAAACAGGAGATGCGACCAGGGTGAGGCGAGGCCCGAAGGGTAAAAATGACGTATACCTGTGAGGTCCTGTGATGACGTTCTATCCTTAAAGCCATGGGAAGCCACTGAGAGTCTTAAGTAAAAAAATGACATAATCAGACCTATCTTTTTAAACTGGAATTTTTCGACACTGACAAAATTTCAAACATATTTGCCTTTTACCCAACAATCTCACTATCTTAAAGCTATACCTGCAAGGACACAAAACAACATATCCACAGGTTATTCCCTACAGCGGGACATGTAACAGCAACAGAATATAAACAACCAGTGTTCATCATTATGAAACTACAAACGCAAAAGAATGGAAAAGGGCTCGTGTGAAGCAATCTCCAGGATACATTACATTAACTAAAAAACAACAAGAACAAAAACAGAACGGTGTTGAGTTCTACCTTTTGTTTAAAAAAGTGAAGTAAATAAAAATATGCCAGTGCTTGTATTTGCAAAAACAAGACACTGAAAGAATAAACCGACACTAATAAAAAGGGGGTACCCGGGGGACGGCGCAGGGGACAGGAATGGAATGATGTGACCTTACCTCTGTAACACGGCTTTGACTTTTGAACTGCATAAATGTTTTACAGATTGAAAAAAAATACATTAAACAAAATGAATGCAATTGTTAAGTGCTAACGATTTCGTGAAAATAAACCAAATCAATCATCAAACTGGTAAGAATCAGAAAATATTTTCAGATCATTTCATAATTCCAAATATCAACTGTGCAGCTTATGTAGATACGTTTTATGAACAAAAAAACTATAATGAAATACTAACCAACATTATGCTGTTAATGGTGTTTTCGAACATCGTTTACATTGCAGAACAAAGGGAAGTAATGTTGCAAAGAATGCAAATTTTCAAGATTAGAGAAAAAAGGATGAACTCATAGGAAACACGTGTGTTGTTAGGTATGAATTGAAAACATCAATACAAACTCAAGTTGCATGGATTTCCCGCATCTAATGGAAGCAGGGGTGTCCCAGTAGCAATAAGGAAACACAGAACCAGATTTTGGTATCTAACTTCCTCTCTCCAATACAAGGAGCTGAAAGAACTGGCTGATAGGAAGAGCAGAAAGTGAGTCATAAACCTCTAGTATCAGAAAGCAAGAAATGGTTTAAAGATTAATGGGGTGGCACCAAGCAGAGACCCAGCTTGAAGGGACCGCACCACGCCCAAGTGAGGAAAGGTTGACGAAAAAGAATGAGAACTACTGGATTAAAACAGACTATACCAAAACCATGGGTCACAGTGGTCAAAAGAGAAAAAGCAAAAAGGAAATAATTCGCAACAATCTAACCCTGTACGCGGGAGAAAGAACATTCTGATTGCTTGTCAGGACCTAGATTAATTACTATGATTTAAAATATAGAACTTATTGATATATAAACATACGGACATGTAGATTCCCACGCCCGTGACTACAGAGATCATTTATAGATAAACACAAGACCATATACAGACACAGACACGTCCAAAAATTACACTAAGCCGTAAGAATTTAACTATAAGCATGGGGCGCCTGGGTGGCTCAGTTGGTTAAGCATCCAACTTCAGCTCAGGTCATGATCTCTTGGTTCGTGGGTTTGAGCCCCATCAGGCTCTGTGCTGACAGCTCAGTCAGCACAGAGCCTGGAGCCTGCTTCCAATTCTGTGTCTCCCTCTATCTCTGCCCCTCCCCATCTCATGCACGTGCGCGCGCGCGTGCTCTCTCTCTCTCTCAAAAATAAAACATTTTTAAAAAGGAATATAACTATAAGCAAACTAAAATTGTTATAAGTAAATAATATCTAAATGTTTAAACAAAGTTGTTCTGCCCTTTTTCAAAAGACGTAACTATAAGGACATCTAAAATGGTATAAAAAATGCTTCACTGGTATCATTTACAGTCTCAATATTTGGATACAATAACAACTACACTGAATGTATCCCTCTCCCTCCACCATCTCCACCCAAGAACTCATCACATTCAACATCCCAGTGACTCCAGACTGACTCCCTTGTTCCAAATGACTTCACCCTCCACCTCCCACAGGCTGGTGCGATCCTGCGCGGGCAGATCCCTCAGTCCACCTTTCCTGCTGCTTACGGCCCTGCAATGGCTTTCCCCACCTGCAGGTGAACACCCAGCTGCCTGGATGCGGGGTGCAGAATCACGTCAAATCTGGCCCCAAATTCCTGCTACCCAGAATGGCCGTGCCAAATTACAGGGGCTGTCAGCAGTGGTAACGTCATTATCACCAGCACTGGTGCCCACAGGGCACTTACTACAGGGCCCTAGAAGATTACACTTGATGAGGGAGGTGTTCTCATCCTGTCTGACAGACAGACAGACAGACAGACACACACACACACACACACACACACACACACACACGTGCGCGCGCATAGGCGTGAATGCTAACACGGGTCAATCTTCGGCTGGGACTCAAGTCCAGGAGGATCTCAGACACCGTCTGCGAGCCTCTGCTGCGGGTGTCCTCCTCTGCTCTCCTGCTCTATACTCTTGATTCTGGTGGGGCATCGCCTTCTCCGCCAGGTGCCCTCAGCACTGCATCCCCTCACCGCGTGCAGGCAGATCTCCCCCACCAGGCTGTAAGTCTATAAAGGCACACCTTTATGTATTATGTACATACATCACTCATTTTATGAACTTGTGGCAACCTTAATGACCAATTAAGATTTAACTACAAATTACACTGAATACTGGAGCACAACTAATCAAAATATCATGCAAAGTTCAAAAGCAGGAAGAGAAAGAAATCCACAATGACCTGCAGAGGCTGTTCCATTTCAGAACTGAACTGGGAACCCTACATAATCAGTTCCTGCTCAAGATGGGCTCGTGTGATGACAACTCAGAAACGGCAAGTTCAAAAGGCAAGGGGTGGGGGGTGGGGGTGGGACTCAGCTGTGTGGCTCCAGACCAGTATGGAGTGGGGCTGGGTTTCCACCCAGACACCGCAGGCTTGAAGGCCACGCTATCTCATCTCGATGGCCAACTCCAGAGCCCACAGCCTTTTTACAACACAATAACGTCTCCCAAACCGAACAAAATACTTGGGCAAAATAGTTGATCCCCTCTTCCAAGTTGGTCTCCTTCAAGGAACAGGGAAAGAAAACATTTAAGTATCAATAAATACAAGAAAGTATTTACATAGATATGTATTAACTGCTCTTTCTCAGCAAATTAAGATCCTGTTAACAGCTAAACCAAAAGAAATACGCAACAGAATTATTTTTAATCTCTAAATAATCCTATGACTGATTCTTCAGAGACAGCATCCTACCACGTACGTTTAACGTACCAGAAAAAAAAAAAAAAAACGCCAACAGTGAAGTACAATGGGCAATCAGATAAACCACTAGGAAGTGAAAACGCTATAATCAAATTTCCCAACTTAAGACTTCAAATTAATAATTCTCGTATCTTATGACTAAGGGCCCAATTTGAGATATGCCTTTAAGAAGCACAGGCACACAAACCCCATTAGCCTCCCAGTTCACAATGAAGGGACAGGTACCATTATCTAAGACGCTCTTGTATGGACAGCAAAGACCAACATTTCATCACTCAGATTTCTGGGTGTTAACAAACGTTACATGCCGCCAACCGTGGGAACAGTACTGCAGTATTTCTGAAAGCCCTTAATTCAATGAAGTGAACTGTGACCCTAACGGAGGGCAAAACAAAGCAGTGTTCCCCAAATTTAGGTGATCAAGGAATCCTTTGTTTCTCCTCTGTAGCATCTCTTAGATCTAGTGTCACAGAGACACTACCTTCAGCAACACTGCTTCAGAGATTCCAAAACTAAGTAAGCGCCGTATTCTGAATTGGTAACTACAGGTACTGTCAGAAGCAGTGGTGGCGGAATTTCTGGGATCTTTCCAAAGCTTTTTTGTTAATCTAAATTACATATAAAGAGAGGACTACAGACCTTTATCGCCTCATACATTTCACAGCATCTTAAGAGTAATCATTTCGCTACTCAAGATCAAAAGTAAAAAAAAAATCTTATTTTATTTCTCACAAGAAACGAATGCGTACTTATCCACAATTTGGACATAAACAAATTGTGCGACCTTTACTCGTCACCAAGTCTGAAAACGAATGTTCTCTGTACCCTCCTGGCTCTTCCAATTTCGGGGTGTTTGCCCATCAATCAAGGCTAGGCTAAGGCGCAGAGGAAGCTTCTTGTTTCATGTGACCCCATGTGAAGTGTCACCACCTCTAGGATGCTCACACCTCTCAGAGCGGTCTCAAGCTCAACCCGCACCGGGATACACCCCTGAGGGCAGGCAGGATTTTCATTTCCTAACAAAAGCTGTATGGAAAGCGGTTACAGCCCTCTCCATCTTTTCCAGACCGCAGAGTTCCTTCCAGAAAATTCCAACACAGCAAAGTTACAGGTGTTCGCGTCTCGGGAGGCATGTCGTCTCCGGCTGTGGTGGCGTCACACGCCCGAATGTGCCCTGCGCCGCCTCCTGAAGCTCCGGTGGCGCAGCCCCTCCACCCGCGTGTCCCACCCCGACGTGCACTGAAAACTCCCGCTCCGACCCCAGGTCCCCCAGCGCACAGCACGCGACAGCGCGTCCGCACGACCCCGCTGCGTCACCAGGCGCGGGGCGCCCCGCTCGCGGGGCTCCCACCGGGGCCCCCAGAGCCCACCCCGAGCACTGCGCAGCTTCCGCGTCGACCCATCCATCCAGGCGCCCGGGGCGCATCGCGCTCAAGGTCACTCCGGAGGTGGGGGCTCCCGGCGTGAGGAACGGCCCCGGGCGGGGGCGGGGGCGACCCGGGCCCGCACCGCCCCTCCCCCCGCCCCGCCCCCGCCCGGGGGGTCCCGTCGCGCGCCCCGCCCGGCCGGTTATGCAACGCTCCCGCGCCCCGCCCCCGCCGCCCCCCGCCCGCCGGAGCCCAGGCCTGCGGAACAAAGCGAGCGGGGCTCGCGGCCGGGCGGGCCGGGCGGCCGCCATGTTGGCGGGGGCGGTGAACAAAGGCGCGCGGCCCGAGCCCGAGGCCCCCCGCCCGCGGCCCGGCCGGCAGGGGGCGCTGTGCAGGCGCCGCCCGCACCCGGACAATGCACCGCGGCCCGGCTGCCGCTCCCCAGGCGGCGCCGCCGCCGCCGCCGCCGCCGCCGTCCCGCAGCGCGCCCCGCCCGCGCCCCCCCTCACAGCGCCCGCTCTCCATTCCCCCGACCCGCAGTACGCGGACCTCACCTGCCGGCCGCCCAGGCCGCCGTCTGCAGCGCGCGGGCCTCGCTGTCCCGCGTCGCACTCCCGCCCCGGCCCGACCGAGCCAGACGGCGCCGCCCCGCCCCCGCTCTGCTCCGCGGCCGCCGCCGCCCGCCCCCGGCCGCACGGCGCACGCGCACTGAGCTCGCCAACTGCGCCGGACGAGCCGCCGGGCCCGGCCCGACGGGCCGTACTGCGCAGGCGCAGCAAACGGCGGGCGGAGTCTGGCGGCGGGGCGGGGCCTACAGAGCCTCGGGGCGCAGCCTGGAGCCCCGATCCGATCCGAGGCAGCTCACCTGCAGGCGGGGCGGGGCCTGGCGCTTCAGCGGTACACCGCCAAGGAGCCGGGCTCGGCGGCAGGCGGGACTGGGCCTCGCCCGGCGGCGAGGCAGGGAGGGGGCGAGACGGAGCGCGGCAGGACCTGGCGGCTGGGTGGAGCCTGGCGGGCGGCGGGCGGGGCCTGGGGCTGCTCACCTGGCGACGGGGACGGTGGGTGGGACAAAGCTGGACCAGGCCCGGCGGCTGGGCGAGGAATGGCGCCACTCACCTGGCGGCCGGACGGATGCGAAGGGACGGCACGGGGCAGGGCCTGGGGGCCGGGCGGGACCTGGCGACCGAGCAGTGCTGGGAACTGCTCTAGCGGCGGGGTTGATGCGGCTCTCACCTGGCGGCGGGCCCGGCCTAGTGGGCGGTGAGGTCTGGCGCCGCTCACCTGGCGGCTGGCCGGGCGGGGCGCCACTCTCTCCTGCCGGCGGCGTCGGCGGCCGGGCGGGGCTCTCACCTGGCGGGGCCGCGGGCCGCTGGGCGGGGCCCAGGGGCGGGCGGGGCTGACCCCCAGGTTCGCACCGGAAAGGGGCGGTGTTCGGGGCGTCGAGCCCCGAGAGCCTGGGGCGCCCGGGCTCGCGCCGGAACTCAGGCATCCTGGGAAGTTTCGTTTTCTCAGTGGGAGGACTTTCACGGATGGACCGGTCCTCCTCTTTCTTGGATGTGAGCAGCACGTCGTCCTGCAGCGCGCACCCCGCCCGGGTGGATGGGGGCCGGTACCGTGGTAGGGGCGTCCGCGGGCTGAGCCGCGGCTCCGTTGACGCGGCCCACACGCCCGTCAGGGCGCCGGCCCGCTTCCCGCGCTGCGCGGCCGCGGGGCCTCACCCACCCACCTGCCCCGCCATGCGGGGGAGGGGCTCCCTGCGGACCCAGGTCCCGGTGGGACCAGGCGCCGGGCTCGCCCACCCCCTGGCAGGGGGAGATGTTCTCTGCGGCCCCGGGTCCCGGTCCCACCCGACCCGGGCCTCGGCCACCCATCTGTGACCTTGAGAGCCCGGCCCCCGCCACACACGAGAGAAGTCGCCCAGCTCTCCGAAATTGGGAACCAGGCGTTCCCACGGACGCTTGTGAACTCGTTTGACTTGTTTCACCCAAGATGCCCTCTGCGTGTTTTGTTGGCTGTTTGCGGAGCTTGGGGAGAGGAAGGAAGCGAGAAGCAGCTTTGACTCCTGATGAGTTGACTGCAGAAGCTGAATCCTGGGTCTGAACCCCACGCCCCGCACCCCGGTCTGGAACTCTGCGCACTGCCCTCCACACGCCTGGCGCTCCCCCTCCCCCACCGCGGTCCCCCACCAGCGAGGTGTCCTTGAGCAGGGCACAGAGCAGACTCGGTTCCTCGAGCGCAAATGGGCAGCCACCTCGTAGTAAACCGCCTCACGGACTGCTGTCGGGTCGGAGGACGGGACTTTTGGAGAAGACACTAGGCTACCGGTTAGCAATGCCCTGTGGGATTTTACTGGCACCTTCTCCTTTCCTCCCAAATAAGATTGACATGTGTCTGCTCAAGCAATTTAGCTCATCTCAGGTGACGCACCTGGCGAGCACAGGGAGTTCACAGGCTAACTAGAGGGCCAGTTTAGACACAGACACAGAAGCGTGCCGCCGTGCTCACCAGTGGGGACGTGTCCAAGGTTTGTCGCTTCCACCTGTGTTTCGTGAGCATGGAGCACATCAGGACCAAGGAAGAACGGAAAAGAGGCAGGCGCCCAGGAGTCAGCTGGTTGGCACTGCAGTGGCATCCCCCGGGTTTCTCCACCTTGCCACTACTGACAGCTGAGGCTGAGTAACTTTTTTAAGGGGGATGTTTGGCTGCGTCCCTGACCTCTGCCCACCAGAGGCCAATGTACAGGCCAGGGAGGCATTTCCAGGGTGTGCACCAGTCCTGCCAGGACTGTCTCCCCAGCCCTCCCCTCAGAAGCCTTGCTCATTAGCGTGCGGAATGTCGGAACCGGGCTTCACATCACCCATGTAAATCTGCCAAAAATACCCAAAAAAAAAAACAAAAACAGAAAAGCTAGGGAATCAAGCCTGAGGTAGGAGACTGCAACCAAATCTGTCATGACCCTCAAACCTACATCACTTTGAAGGAAAGAAGCAACCAAAGAGATGTGCGGGACAGTTCTGAGTCTATTTCAGAGAGAGTATCATTGAATTATCCTTAATGTGACGATATCTGTTCACTCGAATGCTCTTGTTCTTAGAAGATCTGTCTTGAATTATTTGAAAAATCAGGAGTCCTGGTGGCTACAGCTTACTTTCAGGTGGTTCAGAAGTAGATGTATTTTACAGAAAGATCAACCAAATGTAACAAAAATGCTAACATTTTGTGACGAATGTGTGTGTGTTCATTGTCCAATTCAACTGAGTCTCTGGAAAACTGAAGTTCTTCAAAATAACAGGTTGGAAAAGTGGTTGGAGCCCCACTTGTCTCCTGAATCTCTGAAGGGCTAAGCAAATAGCCCCTGTTGTCTTCCTACTTGTTGGCCAACCGTTTCCAGAAACTTAAATATAGAGCAGTTTCTCAGCCACACTTGACTTCTGGCGAAGTGCCTACATGTATTTTTCCCCCTGCAGGAACTTTATTTCTGGCAAAGATAAATCGGCATATTAACCGTTCCAAACCTTTACTAGGCCTGTGTCTCTTACTGCTGAGTCCCTGGGCTCCTGCTTGGGGGGAAGGGGATTTTTTCCCCAGAGGCGAACACCTCTGTGGCGCGAGAGTAGGGTGAGCTCAGCCTCGCAGCGAGCCTCGGTGTGTCCGTGTACTTACCACACTGACATTGATGTGATCGTTAGAAACCAATCTTTAGGAGCTTTTTCAGAGTAGTTACGTTTATCATGAGATAATCCAGTTTTTGAACACAGCAAAAAGTATTCTAAGTGCGTCATGCACAGCACACACAGGGATAATTCTCTGTATTCATGTAACCTCTAGGTGGATGAGTTTGATGGTCTGCCAGTCACCTTATAGGTAAGGATACTCTCTCCCCATTGGCTACCTTGTTGGGAGCTATTTGAACTCACCAGTAGAGTGAATATTCCTGGTGAGGGTACGGCAAGTTTGCACGGTCTCTTGCCCCCAGATAGCTCCCAAAACTTTCATTTCTGCTTGAGCGCCAAACCGCAGAATGTTTTGCTAATTAGAGTCAGGAGCTGGCTGCCCCCCCCCCTCCGTCCCTGAGAAGTGACCGCACCTGGTCAGGGAAAAGATAAGCAAGTAAACTAGATACCCCCTAATGCAACACATAACCTCCCCCTAAGCAATACAGATAACTGAACACCTTCTGGGCCTGAATGCCTGTGTGATCCTCACGACTTCGAGAGCAAGCAGATCTCCTGAGAACTTGTCTTTCTGGGAACTTCCTCTTAGTGTGATAACAGCCTAATGACCCTCACTCATAAAAAACTGAACTTTACTAAACAATGCTGTTTGCCTCTTGATTAAAGGTCGTTTCCTTGAGGCTAGACCTGGGGTTTTGTGAAAATACCTATGACACCTTGAGTGCCTGTGGCTAAAATTGTAAAACTTATCCATTGGAAATCATTTACTGCCCTTTCTTGTCCTTGTACCTTTTGCCATAAACAAACCTTGAGAACCAGACAAGATGGAGACAGTTGCCAGATGGGCAGCCGTGCTTGTCTGGGGATCAGAACGAAAATGCAAGGCTCTCCCACTTTCTCTTTGGCCTGCACCGTCATCCTTCGGGGGACCCCTGGGCCTGCGGGAGCCGGACTCCGGCACTACCTGAGTCACCCCCCCCCCCCGCATTGACCCAATGGCCTGTTACTCCCAGACAGTGGGGACAGAGGCTGATGACTGGGAATTCTCAGGGTTCCTCCATGTCTGACACGTCAGTTCTTAAGATCAGAGCACCTGCTGGCCCTTCCACTCTCTATGACCAGAAGTTTCTGACTATGCTAATTAGGCAGCACTGTGTGAATCCTGATGAGACCGTGGCCTTGCCAGGACAGAGGCATCTGTTCTTGGTCCTGATAAGGCACTGGGGCTAGTGCTCCGAAAGGCACTGTGGTGTACGCTCTGCAGAGGTCTAGGGCTGTCATCCACTGCGGAGGTGACCAGAGCCTGCATGCACGGTCAGCAGTGGGACCAGAAAGAAGGGACGAGATGGCCGTGTCCACAAGAATATTTACGCTCAGAACCTCACATGGCTCTAGGGAGATGTTTGCTGAACGAGTGACCCCCAGAGAAACTGTGGGAGCAGAGGCAAGCCTTCTGGCCAACTGCACAGCTTCCTACCCGGCCAGCTCCGGCCTCCCTCCAGGTCATCTACACAGCAGGCAAAGAAATGCCTCCAAACGTCTCCTCATCAGCCTTCATGACCACCTGCACGAGCAGAAGTTTCTCTCTGGTGTCTTCGGAGCACGGATGCTCACTTGTGATCACATACCGTACTGACTGGTTTATGTGGGCACTGCCGGTTCCCTACCCCGTTATAACGTCCAAACGGTAGGGACAAGAGCTGTTGTCCTCATCAGCGTACCTTCTACAGAGCAGGAAGGACCCAACAGCTGTTTATTATGTGCAGGTAGGACTTGTTCTGCGAGTACCAGATCATGTGGACTTATTAGGACGCGGAGCTTACGAGGGACTCAAATGCCAGGACCTGGACAGTTTCAGCTCTCATTACCTACGCTCACAAAGTTGTGTCAAGGACCAAAATAAATCCTGCACCGCTGTACACACACAAGGGAGTTTCTCCATCCAGGAAGAGAGCTGCAGATGATCAGTCGGCTTTGTCGGGTGGCTGCCGAGTCTGTCTGGGGTTACGGAGAGGAGAATTTATAGAATCTGGAAATGCGGGAGATGATGTGGAAGGCCCCGGTGTTAATGCTGGGGGACAGGTTTGGGCTGACCGGAGTGCTGACTAAAGGATATTCTAGTGATAACTTCCAAACCACCAGCAAACTGGATACTCGATAGTAGTGAGGGAGTGTCGTGTCCCACCCCGGCCGCTCCGGCCCGAGGGGTCCCACAAGGGAGTCCCTGCTTCACTGGCTGGCATCACCATCAGGTTAAGAAGGACAAAATCCTCCTCATTTAAAACACGTCCTCAAAGATCTTGGTTAACTGTCACAAGGAAAATACATTTCTGCTGATTTCTCTCAGCAGATCGGTTTTGCCCATTTTCACTTTACAAAAATGGAATCAAACGATGACATGCCTGCACACCACACACTCCTTCAGGAGTGGCATGTGCGCGTCGCCAGCGGTCCCGCGTGCTGCCCGGAAGACAGCTGCTGTGGGGTGCGCCCCTGAAAGTGCGATTGGTGAGTGAAGTACATGTGTTCATAGACCCCACACCTAGACAATGATACCAGAATTTTAGGTCTTTTTTTTTAAGGATGTGTGTCATCCACTTTGGAGCGAGAGCACACACATGTGCGTGAGCACAAGCAGAGGAGGGACAGAGAGAGAGAGGGCGACACAGAATCTGAAGCAGGCTCTGAGCTGTCAGCGCAGGTGCAGGCCTCAAACCCACAAACCATGAGATCATGACCTGAGCCAAAGTCGGACACAATAGACTGAGACACTGAGGCGCCTCCAGAATTTCAGATCTTGGCCAACTTAGTAGTTGAACAAAACCGTATCCCATGATCCCATGATAGTTTACGCTTGTATTTCTCTATTGTAGGAGAAACCAGTCTTCTCCCGGGTGTTTAAAAGTCATCTGATCCTAAGGAACCCACTAAAAACTGTTAGAAGTAATAGAGTTCAACAAGGTTGCAGGATATAAGATCAATACAGGGAAATTGTGATTTTGTGTAGTAGCCATGAGCTAACTGAAAGTGAAATTAAGAAAACAATTCCTACAATGTAGATGGACCTAGATGGTATTATAAATCAGACAAATACCGTATTACTTCATATGTATGTGGAATCTAAGAAAAACACAAAACAAGAAGCAGAAACAGACCCATAAATACAGAGAACAAACCGGTGGTTGCCAGAGGGGAATGGGGTGGACAGAGGGACAGAATGGAGGAAGGGGAGTGGGAGACACAGGCTTCCGGTCACCGAATGTGTAAGTCACAGGAACAAAAGGCGCAGCATGGGAACGCAGCCAGTGGCACTGCGGTGCTGTATGGCGACAGCTCCTACAGCGGGGGGAGCCTATGGACTTGTGGGGTCCTCATGTTGTACACAAAAGAACAGTGACTTGTTAACCCTGAGGTCACGTGTCCCATCCATCTTACCCGCTAGGCGCGCTAAGATAAACAGACATGGCGCCTCCTGGCTGCTGTTAACCACCATCTGCCCATCGGCCCCGCGCCAGGATTTTGTTTTCTACTGACCCCCAAACACCGCGTGTCTTCAAGCCCCTTTCCCTCGTGCTCATAAGTGAATGTTGACTGAGGCATTGTCTTGGTGCGCGCCCATCGCGTTTGTAGCCTTCTGATCGTAATAAATACAGGGCAAGAACCCATATTCAGGCTCTTTCCTTTTCCCAAACATTAACCATCTCTCGAATTTTAATCCTGCGTCTGCTTTCTTGCTGGCCAAGAGAGAACTGTAGACTTAGAGTCTATGACATTACATTTTAAAGAAAAATGAAAAAAAATTTTTAATTTAAAAAAATACTCTTGGGGCAACTGGGCAGCTCAGCTGGTTAAGTGTCGGCTTCAGCTCAGGTCATGATCTCATGGTTTGTCAGTTTGAGCCCCACACTGGGCTCTGTGCTGACAGACAGCATGGAGCCTGCTTTGGATCCTTGGGCTTTCTCTCTCTCTCTCTCTGCCTCACCCAACTAGTGTTCACTTTTGTTCTCTCTCTCTCAAAAATAAACATTTTTAAAAACTTTAAAAATATTCTTTCAAGAGAATAAAATAGGAATAAATTTAAAAAGTGCAAAATTTGTACCCTGAAAACTGCCAAAATATTGTGTTGAAATTAAAGAACTTAGTCACAGACTAAAAGACTTAATGTTTTTAGATGACGATCCTCCCCAAATTGATCTATGAGTTCAATGCAATCCCTCTCAAAATCCCAGCTGACTGTTTTTGCAAAAACTGACTGACTGACCCTAAAATTTGATACAAAGTTAAGGGATCTGAGATAACCAAAGCAATATTGGGGTGAAAAAGAATAAAATTTGAGGAGGAATCACACTTCTCAATTTTAAAACTTCCTACAGGGGCTCCTGGGTGGCTCAGTCAGTTAAGCATCTGATTCTTGGTTTCTGCTCAGGTCATGATCTCACTGTTGTAAGTTTGAGCCCTGCATCCAGCTCTGTGCTGACAGCACAGAGCTAGGAATTCGCTCTGCCTCTCCCTGGCTTGGGTGCTCGCTCGCTCAAAATAAACTTTTTTTGGTAAGTTTTAAAATTTATTTATTTTGAGAGAGACAAAGAGGGCGAGCAGGGGAGGGGCAGAGAGAGCCTCCCCAGCAGGCTCAGCACTGTCACCACAGAGCCCGATGAAGGGCTTGAACTCAACAAACTACGAGATCATGACCTGACCCAAAACCCAGAGTTGGATGCTTAACTGAGCCAACCCGCGCCCCTTAAATTTTTTTTAAATGTCTATTTATTTTTGAGAGAGAGAGAGACAGAATGCAACCAGGGGAGGGGCAGACAGAGAGAGACATACAGAATCTGAAGTAGGCTCCAGGCTCCAAGTTGTCAGCACAGAACTCAATGCAGGGCTCAGACTCACAAACCTTGAGATCATGACATGAGCCAAAGTCAGATTAACCAACTGAGCCACCCAGGCGCCCCTAAATAGATTTTTTTTAAAAAGAATTATAGATTATAACTTTGAGCACTGGAAAAGATTAATTTTGACTTTGTCTTTAAACATGTCTCCATGTTTTTAACGTGGCTTTCATTGTCAGATAGTCAAAATCTTTTATGTTCTTTCTCTATCGTGACTGAATGCTAGCCATTATCATTCACAAACGACTTCCCTAGAAATCCGGACCGAGCACTCCCGAGGGTCAGGAGTGGTGCATGTGTGTGGTGGTCCCTGTCCTGTTGTCCCTGTCCCTCGGGACACATCTCGTTCACTAGGCTGGAGCAGAGCCCGGCACCCGCTTTCCTGGCCATATTAGCCTCAAGAACATAAAGGCATACAAGCTCCCTTTTTTTATTTGAAAAATGGGAATAATGAACACACAATGGGAGAGATTAAATCTGTGAAGCCACAGGGCTTACAAACAATGACCCTGGTTGGCAGGTGATTTTCACAATTTGCCTTCAAGGCCGGTCAGCTACCAACTTCAGTGTGGGTATGTGAGGTCCGTGTCCCTGCCAGGCATGATTCTGGGCCTCACCACACTTCCGGGTGTGAGGTGACTTAGGCTGAGCGAAATCCAGACACACGCAGTGAGCACTGGCTTCCAGAGGACAACACACGTCCAGGGTGGCCTCCCCGGCAGGCCGCCCGCGGCCAGGACAAGACCAACATGGACAGGCTCTTGCCGCAGGGATCTGTCCCAACCCCGACGCTCAGCCCTCTGCCCTTCATGGCCTCACCAGACCCAGCCTGGGAGGAGGGGACCATCTTCACCTCGGGAGCACAGGGCTGACCTCATTTGCTCTTCCCACATCCCCAAATCCCGTGTGTCCTCAGGGACTGGCATTTGAGTCCCAAACTCGGCTCGCACACTTCCCGTTTCTGCCTCATACTACCACCTCTGCCTGGAGACCTCGGAAGCCTACTTTGTAAATCAAAAACCCAGAATTTTGTTCTCTTCAGTTCTTCTGATCCCCCTCCCTTGAGGCAAGGGAGTTCACATGTTCCGAGCAGATGAATTCCTAACATGTTTGATCCACAGCTGAAAGCCTTCCGAACACGGGCCCGTGTGCATCAGGACGGGAAGGGCTGGCGGAGCGCCGCCGGCTCCCTCTGTTTTTGACGTCAGTTCACTTCAGCGTGACTGATCCAGCTAACACACCTGCAGTGACGCCCTGCCGGCGGTGCTGTTGGGGGAGCCGAGTCAGGAAACCGCAGGCCCCGAATGGGGTCACTTGGACCGAGTCCCCGAACCAGGGCTTAATTCCTAATCTAGCTGCGCTTTCAACCTCTCGTGCTGTGGCGTGGGCTTCACCCATCACTCAGGACGTGTTCTTTTCCAGCGGCCAGGGAGTCCGTCACAGGCTGCAGTCAGCCTCCAGTGCAACCGGCCTTTTCTTCTGCAGAGGAATTTTTTGTCCCCGCCCTCTACCTGCAGCAACCTTCCATGGCTCCTCACACCGCCTCTCCACTCACTAGTAGGACGAGTGTTGGCCGTTCCCAATTCATTTAATAAAGAAATGGATACATAAACAAATAAAACAAATATAAAATAAATAAAATTAAATTTGTAAATAAAGCCACTTAGAGGGACACCTGGGTGGCTCCATCGGTTAAGCATCGAGTCTTGATTTCAGCTCCGGTCATGATCTCACAGTTTGTGAGTTCGAGCCCCGAGTCGGGATTTTCTCTCTTCCTCCCTCTCTGCTCCTCCCCTGCTTGTGTGCATGCTTTCTCTCAAAATAAATAAACAAACTTTAAAAAATAAAGCTACATGGGGCGCCTGGGTGGCTCAGTCAGTTAAGCATCCAGCTTCGGCTCAGGTCATGATCTCACAGTTCGTGAGTTCAAGCCCCGTGTCGGCTCTGTGCTGACAGCTCAGAGCCTGGAGCCTGCTTCAGATTCTGTGTCTCCCTCTCTCTCTGCCCCTCCCCTGCTTGCACTATCTCTGTCTCTCAAAAATAAATAAAAAGAATAAAAAATAATTTTAAAAAAGATAAATAAATAAAGCCACTTAGATCTTCAGATTTGTTTGGTTGAGTTTTGTCACTGACCAGCAGGCAGTGAACACTAGGAGGAAAAGCTTCCAGGACGCCCAGGAGAGGCGCCGCACTGGCTCAGTCAGCAGAGCACATGTCTCCTGGTCTCCAAGTTGTGGGTTCGAACACCGTGTTGGGTGTAGAGATTATTTTAAAAATCATCCTCAGAGAGATGGATTCCAGTTCTCACAGACCGATGTCAGCCGGCCCCTCTCCTTGGAGCAGCAAAGGCAAGTCACTCCTCAGCTGCCCGCGTCACCTCCCCCGCTGCAGGCAGCGGGCAGGACCATCAGCGGGGGAGGCTGTTCCCAGCGCCCCCCGGATTGCGGATGAACAGCCGGACTCCGCATCCAGCTCTTCCTTGATAAGAAGGGACAGATGTGGACCTCATTTTGTTAAAACACATTTTTGTAAGTTTTATGTATTATTTATTTTTTGAGAGAGAGAGAGTGTGTGTGTGAGCAGGGTAGTCAGCAACCGTCACAAATTCATATGTTGTAGGTTCTTTCAAATTGGCTGATAATGTTTGTGAGGAGAAAGATCTCCTTTTAAAATAAAGGGTCCTTTCAGTTGCTTTCACATTTTAGACTGAAATCACCAGACCATTGTGTCCCGGAGCCTTACATGTTAAAAATACTTTAGGGGCACCTGGGTGGCTCTGTCGGTTGAGCGTCCAATGTTGGCTCAGATCATGATCTCACAGTTCGTGGGTTCAAGCCCCGTGTCAAGCTCTGTGCTGACAGCCTGGAACCTGTTTCAGGTTCTGTGTCTCTCTTTCTCTGCCCCTCCCCTGCTCATGCTCTCTCAAAATTAAATGAACATTAAAATTTTTTAATAAAAAAATACTTTAAACACCAAGTACGCACATAAATATGAATGCTGTGTTTGGCCAGCATCGGCAGGTCCACACCTACTCTCTGATCTTCCTGGAATGAAATTAAAGTGACACAGGTGACACCTGGGTGGTCTCTTCACGTGGGGGAGACAGGTGGCAGGAGCAGAGCCAGGAGCGGGTGAGGACACCTTCCTGGGCAGGTGCAATCCCTCGGCTCCGGGTGAGGAACACACTTCCGGTCTGCAGAGCCACCAGCCCGTGCTCCGATGACTCAGGTTCTAGATGGCAGATAATCATCTGCGGACTTCCCGTTAAGACAGTAGCTAACCTCTCTGCATTCGGCATTTTTGCCTTTTTGTGGCCATAAGATATTTAAGTGACTGTTCTTGGGTTCTGTGCTTCCTGAGGCCCTAACTGCACACACAAATCACAAATTCAGAAGTCTGTTGGAGGATTGACACCGCCCCAATAGATCCCTCTTTGGAATGTTGATTATTTTGAGATGAAGCCACTTGAAAAAAGCAAAGGCTGGGAGAGGCTTTCTCCGCACGGCCTGCTCTGCCCGCGGACAGGGCCTCCCGGAGGGGCTCAGCGGCCCTCTGTCCTGAGAGCCTGTCCGCCAGGCAGGCTGGCTCCGATCAGAGCAGGGGACGCCGGAAGCCACCGCCACAGCTGGACAGACTTTGTCCCAAACTGTCGGGCACGTGTAGCAGAATGAAACGCACTTGAACACACTGCGGATGCGCGACAAGTACCTAAAACCCCGCCGCACAGGGGACGGCGGTCCGAAGCCTCGGTCCCCTCTAGCGCTGGCATGTGGGGTCACGTTTCTGAGTGAGTTGGATCGTACCAGAAGGACCAGTACTCCGAGGAAATGGATGAATTAAGTGACCTCCAAGTGACTTCCTCCAAGAGGAAACTCCTAGAAGCTGATGAGCCTCCAGGTGTAGTGAAACACTAAGTGATGTGCCCCAGGTTTCCGCACTGTAATGAGTGATGTTGTTTCACACATTTTATCATGATAACTGTAAAGGGCTGGTTCATAAAGCATTTGGAGTATTTTTAGTAATGCTGTTCGTAAGCTCTTCCGTGTGACTTTAATACACACGGTCACCTTCTGAAGGAAACAATCATGACGATAGTAACAGGACTTTTTAACGGGCCAAACGCCTCTCTGGCAAATCTCAAACCACCACAGCAATGTAAAAACAGCAAAATATGAACAAGATTCAAAAAGAAGCTTTAAAAAATCCACTACAATGAAACAGTACCATCCCCTGGCATGGAGATTCCTAGAAGACGCTGCCATTTTTCTTTCTTTCTTTCTTTTTCTTTCTTTCTTTCTTTTTCTTTCTTTCTTTCTTTCTTTCTTTCTGTTGTTGTTGTTGTAGTCTTTGATGCCAAAGAAATAGAAATAATAGAGTCTGCCATTCACACTCACATGGGTCAGGCTTCCTTCCCTGTCCTCTGCTCTGAGTCATTCAACAAATATTTATCGGGTGCCTACTGAGTGTTTCGGGACTGTTAGGTGCCGAGTGTATCACCCTGAGAAGACATGAATAATGTCGGAAAACAATGAAAGGCAGCTACAACAGAGAGCACAAAGCTGGTTTGTGCGAGTGAGACGTGTGATAGTTGCATCCTTGGGCGCCTCCCCGGTTGGAATGATGAGCCTCAGACTCGGGGCGTGCGCGGTGCAGACGGACCTGGGATACACGGATGGGCTATGAAGGGCTTTGTCTTTAAAGTGCTTGTCTAGGTTTAGATGCATGTGGGTAAGTGCTTTTCTAAAAAGATTTCACAGTATTTTTAAGTTAGGAGATCTGGCCTTTTGAAACTGGAACGAGATTGGAGAAATGTCCAAAAGGACAACTGGGGACATCCTAAGAGGTCCACATGGCATCCCTTAAAGCAATTTATTGAGATATAATTCACATAGCATACGATTTACCCATTTAAAGTGTACAGTGAAATGGTCTTACTGTTTAAAATGTATTTATAGCATAAGCGGTCACTCCCCATTCCCTCCTGCCCCAGCCCCAGGCCACCACCCCTCTGCTTGCTGTCTCTGTGGATTTACATGTTCTGGACATTTTATATAAATGGAATCTGCCAGGAGCCGCACCAGCCTTGCTGCGTGACACAGTCACAGTAAGGAAATGGCAGATGTGCACGGCTCCTGCCATGAGAGGCGGAACTGGCGTCTCCTTCTGCTATTACTGCCCATGTGAAATTAAGCCTGTTGCTGTTGATTAGGCCTCACAATGTTCCAAGTCAGGCCGATACTCCCCACACAGTTACCCCATAAGGAAAGGTATATTGCTGCCCCTGCATAAGGGATTTTAGATCAAAGTGCTGCAGATGTTTGCCAAAAGGCTCTTCTTTTTTTTTTTTTTTACCTTTATCAAAACATTGTTAGTAGTGGTTTTTTTTGTTGTTTTGTTTTTTTTTGTCCTTGACAGAATGTATTAAATAAGCAAACACCCCCAACAAGCACAACAAGTACTACAATGTAAAAATATTAAAAAAAAGAAAACCCTCTCACATGCATGAATGAAAGGTTGCACACATAGAACTCACATCTTTTCAAGCTTCAATAGTAAATATTTTGCTACTATGTATTAAATACTGCATGGTTTGCCCAAGCTAAGATGAAACCACATCATAAATCAATACGCATTTTGCATTTTCTTTCATTATCTACTCAAAGTCATGCCTACTGCACCTCTAAACATTTCATTTAATCCAATTATACAGCAAACACTCCAAAATAAACTTAGATTGTATTGCAGTTTCACTTAACAGTATATAAAATGCTGCGTTGTGACAGGTACTGTCATTAGATACTGAATCAGTTTTTCTTAAGCACTACTCACTGCTTGCTTTTCTTGAAGCTAGATCATTCTGAAAATTTCCTGTTAGACCTATGAGTGCGAACATATGGTTTCTGTCCTTCTCTGCCTGACTTATTTCACTTAGCATGACACTCTCAAGGTCCATCCACTTCCCTACAAATGGCCATATGTCATTCCCTCATTGCCATGTAGTACTCCATTGTATATATACCACATCTTCTTGATCCATTCATCAGGTGATGGGCATTT
Source organism: Helogale parvula (assembly GCA_004023845.1). Taxonomy (NCBI): domain Eukaryota; kingdom Metazoa; phylum Chordata; class Mammalia; order Carnivora; family Herpestidae; genus Helogale; species Helogale parvula. Next base: position 368 of record PJEM01010691.1, on the reverse strand, counting down.
AGGCTCTTTCCATGATTTGGCTATTGTTGACATTGCCGCTATGAACATTGGGGTACACGTGCCCCTATGCATCAGCATTTCTCTATCTCTTGGGTAAATCCCTAGCAGGGCTATTGCTGGGTCATAAGGGAGTTCTATGGATAGTTTTTTGAGGACCCTCCACACTGTTTTCCAGAGCGGCTGCACCAGTTTACATTCCCACCAACAGTGTAGGAGGGTGCCCGTCTCTCCACACCCTCGCCAGCATCTATAGTCTCTTGATTTGTTCATTTTAGCCACTCTGAGTGGTGTGAGGTGGTATCTCAGTGTGGTTTTGATTTGTGTTTCCCTGATGATGAGTGATGTTGAGCATCGTTTCATGTGCCTGT
>PJEM01010690.1:35397-60387 GCA_004023845.1 Helogale parvula | reverse complement strand
GCTTCTAGAAATGGGTTTAGAGGTGACAGAAGAGGGTTAGGAGTCCTGGGTCCACACCATAGAGACTGGACTTTGCCTGGAGGAAAAGGTGTGACTGGGCATAAGAATGGAAAATGTTGACAGAGGCACAAGAGAAGACTCTGGCGCCAGACAAGATCCCCCCTAAGACAAAAACAGCCCGATTTCCCTTATTCCAGAAGCTCAGGTCATGAACACCCGGGGTCCTGCCAACCAAACTGTCAGTGGCATTGTGAAGGCTGTGTTGTCCCATGTGGTTGGGCTTTTTGTCTCTTAGGACTAGGACTGGGACTTGCCATGCTGTTGGAAAAAGTAAGAGGAGAGATTATCCACTCCTCTTTCCCCCGTTCTATTCCTGGGGTTCTTAAAAACAGCCACATATTTTTCTGTGGATAAAGCAAAAGGCACGGGCAATACTCAGGTATTTTGACAGGCCCTGGAATCAGAAGGCACATTAATGGAAAAGTCCCACCAAGATGCCAGGGTGGGCGCAGCGCCTGCAGTCAATGGGGATGTTGGCATTCGCAGACTCCCATCACCCTCCAGAGGTAGCTGTCAACATCTGGGCCTGTAGTTGGGGCCAGACACGGGGGTGGGAGCTCGGTCCATGATGACTCAGCTCTCTCGGGACATGCTACATCCAAGATGGCTCCAGGAGGCATACTCCAAAATGCATCTTCCCTGTCACAACCCTGATGTCAGATTCCTTCCGGCCACCAGCTCAGCAAAAAACCAGCAGCTGGCTCAGGGTTGCACTGCTCAAAAACCTCCCCAAGCCTCATTGCCTCACGTCCCCATTAGCGGGGACTTCCACAGGAGGGCTGAATTCATTTGGCTGACAAAGAAAAACTACTTCCCGAGCAGCCTGTTTGATAACCCCTCGGCATAACTAAATGAAGTTTCAAAAACAAAAAACAAAAAACAAAAAACAACCCACCACCCAACCCTCAGTTGGTTTAGAAGATCAATCTCTGCTCACTGGGACACACCCATCCTCCAGTCTAAGCAATACTGACGGAACTTAAGTGCAGTTTAATATGTACTCTCTGCTTCCCTGCAAGGAAGGAAGAGATTTATAATATAAATAGGAGAGGAGGCTTTGCCTCATTTAGGCTCTTTGGAAGACTGTGGACAGAGAAACAAAGCCAGCACTCCACTTAGCCAGAGAAGCACCTCTATCAAGTTTTAGGCGGCATTATTATGGATTAGCATGAGGAAACTTTTACCTCCACTCACAGCTTCCCATAATAATAATAATTGTGGAAGGAGCAGATATTTAGGACATATCTTCATGTCAGGCTCTCTGTGCTAAGCCCACAGTGCTTTTCTCATTTAATCCTCACACCGTCACCTTGGAGGAGAACACCCATTTTGCAAGGAAGAAATGAAGAATAATGCTGGTAGGTGATGAGGCCAAGATTCGAACCCACCTAGGAAGAGGCTCCAGAGCCTGCAGTCAGCCCCACAGTCCTGACTGACAGTTAAGGCTGGGTATTCACGTAAAGGCAGGAAAGCACCGATCACTTTCACAGCCATGAATTCTACTAGACTCCCCTTCCTCCGTCTGCACTAGCCCTCTGGGAGCCTCATCAGGTCATCCTCCAGCTCTTAACCAAACCTGCAGGGAAATGAAGCCAGAAAGGGGTTACATCAGATTGGCCCCCAGTTCAGGGAATTCTCTGTTCCGAGTGGAGGCTTGGGGTTTGAAATCTGTCATTACAGGAAGGCTCAGAGCTCAAGTTACTTTCGCTTCCACTTGAGTTTTCTTTGCCATCTCTCCTGTCATCTCACATACCGCTACTTCACTAAGTGTGTTCATTTTTATTTTTGGTCAAGTCAGATGGGTCTCACCATAGAATGGTCTCTAAAAGGACACCCTGGAGTGGGAGGGAATCCCCTCTCCTTCCTTATACACAGCTGAACTTAACTGAAGAGTCTCTAGGGCACACTCTCGGGTGGGGCTTTCTGGTCCAGGTCTGTGCGGAAGGGAAAGAATAGGAGGAACAAGAAGAGAGTCCTAGAGTATTGAATCAGCAGGATATGGAAGAGCCTAAAGTGCAAGGTCCTGTCTCTGCCACTTGGTGGTCTTTAGCGTTTGTACCTGTGGGAGGGGCTGAGCATCAGGATGCAGACCTTGTAAAGCAGGCTGGCTAAAAAGAATCAAGAGGTGTGTTAAACGCCCACGCCACCCATCCACCCCTTACCCTTGACTTACCCTGGGAAGAAGAGTGGGGAAATACTTGGAAAATCTGACAGTTGTGCTTTGAAAACTATAGGTCAGCAAATGACAGACTGGCAAGAGGCTCTGAATGAATGGGCAATTTCTGCACCATTCAGTCTAGTAGGTCCTCCCAGGGAAGGCTGTTTAACCCTTTATCAGTTCAGAAGAAAAGGTCTCTAGGCTGCAGGGAGTCCGCTCACCACTACCACTTGCTCTTTGTGACAACATCCCAGTTTAATTAAACTCCAACCAAATAATGACTTACTGCTTCAAAAAGACTTTAAAAGGTGTGTGTGTGTGTGTGTGTGGGAGGAGGGTGTGAGGAAAGCCAGGGACCTGCTTTCCCTGTACCCCACTGAGGAAGACAGTCTCTGCATCTGTGCTGAGAACCGCCCCTGTGGGAAAACAAAGCATTTACGCAGTTGGATTTGTCTGAGAGCCTTGCTGTTCCCCCATCCCTCTCCAGCACCAGCACTAAGGAGTGCACCTCTGGCCATGAACCATTAGAGATTACAAAAGATAACAGCTGCTTTTTTCATCCCTTTGTCCCAGCACCAGCTAGCAGTTCCCAACCCTCTCCTCCTCCTCCTCCACGTCCTCAACCAGTCAGCTGAGCACCAAAGGCCCAACACAGGGTTGAGATGGAGAGTCTTGCTGTACTCGGCTCTGGGCTATCCTAGCTGGCTTCAGATGTTGGTTTCATTGTATTAACCCCTAATCATTGTCTGCTCATATTCCCTTAAAGAGGTGTAATAGAAGGCAAGAGCGAGAAAGGAATGGGGCTAGAAGCCTGTTAGCCATCGGCAGTTTGGGAACTCCTGGCCCACATCGAGGTTTGGAGGGGCCCAGAAACCTAGACCCCAAGGGAGGGCCTCCTCTCACGGACACCGAGATCATTTACCTCACCACCCTCCACCATAGATTTCTAATAATAGACTCTAAAAATAGGTTGTAGCGTAATCCTGGGATGGGGCAGGAGATGACTACCCCCTTCTCCCGTCCAGAAAAAGAAAGACTACCGGACAAGGGAAACCACTCTTCTGCAAATGGCCACCTGCCTCAGAAGGGCCCCTTCCCTCCTCCACTAGATCCGCACATCTGTGCTCCTCCCCCAGCGCTCTTGCTTCCTCCACGGACTGTCCTTGGAAAGAACAATCATGATCGCAGCTGAATGGTGGAGCCTCTTAAACCCAGCCACATATCCCGGATACATCCCCAGCCTTGTCAGCTGTCCGGATCTGCAGGGTGGCCCCAGATCCCTGAGAGCCAAGAATACCCCACCTCTTACATCATGCGACACCCCACACCTCCTGTGTAGGCTGTGGCTCCCTTACAACAAGGTCCTCGTCCTAGGTGCCCAGTAGTGATAAGGGCACAGCCCAGGACAGCCCCCCAGGGCAGTTTCTTCTCCCCCACTGCAGATGGAGAGACTAAGGCCCAAGCATAGCAGGTTTCCTAGCCATTCATCTGCTCCGCCCTGGCCGCTGAGTCTGGTAGGACTCATCCACTTTTCTGTATATTACTCTTCATCACCTCTTCCTCTGGCTCTTTTGAAAGAGCAAAAATATATCCCAGTGGGGGCCCTGCTTTCCCGTCTATCAGGGAGATCCTGGTTGGCCATGGGACGGAAGCTTTCCACTCTTCCCCCGCCCCCGGCCTTAAGAACACTTTCTTGTCTGCATCCCAACTCCAACATTTTCAACTATATTCCTAAATTCAGAGGTTTGTGCAAGAATCCTCCTCTCAGTTTTCCTCACAAAGGAACTTCTAAATCATTAGGGGTGAGATGACAGGCACCCTGGATTCAGAACCAAATTAAAAGCCTTAACTCTCTAAGAGCACAACTTCTCTGATGAAAGAAAGGGGGCTCCTTTCCAAGTCTTCTTGGGACACAAGAGGAGTCCTACCCAAAAGGATGTCCTGAGGAAAGAAAAATGCGAGGGGGCCCCCACACCGGGGAACAGACGTCACACCAAGGGACTTAGCTTCAGAATCGGAAGAAAAGTCCCTATGAGTTCTCCCTACGTATTAAACCTCAGAACAAAACACGTCAGAGGCCACTTCTGGAGGTGTTAATGGGTGTTTTTTCCTCCCTTTATTTTTAAATCACTCACTTTTAAATTTTGCTCTGAAAGGCTGCCTTCATTTGTTATTCAAGTCAGCCAAACCTCCGGGCTGAGGCTAGGTCAGGGTTATCAGAGTGGGGCGTGGGTAGGTAAAGACTATGAACTGGACAGAGGGTACAATTCCAAAGAGCTCCCTCCATCTCTCCATCTAGTCTGGAAGGATTAAAACAAAAAGGACATCTGTGAGCTCCAAATGATCACTGGCCCCCAGTTTCTGTCCCGCTTTAGCTAGGAATCATTCTGATCTATGTTCTGTCTCCTCCCACCAAACCCAACCAAAGCTTTGAGGAAGTGCTGCCATTTCAGAATGATGGTAATCTGCAAAAGGTCATGGGAATGAGGAGGATTTCCACTTCACAAAAAGGGGAAAGACTCCTGGGTTCAGAATCTAAAAAAGGAATATAAGAGATGCCTTATGAAAGTCTTCCTCACCTTACCTGACAAACATTTGTCCATCAAGGAGATTTCAGAAATCTGCCATCCAGATGCCCCCCCCCCCCCCCCCCAAGTTCTGGGCAAACGCATCTCAGTTGGTCATTGTATGCACTGCTCACCTTAATGGGTTTGCCTGAAGCCTGCTGGCAAGGGAGGTTGCTCCCAAGGGCTGGCAAAGGGAGTTAACTCAATTGTACACCAGATGGGTCTACGTCTTACCTACCCTTCTGCTGAGACTGAGAGCTAAAGGGGTCAACTGCAGCACTCCCATTTCCTAGTCCACCCCGCATTCACATACTAAAGTAAAATCTGAAAATTCCAGATGTTTATGCTCCATTCGTGTGAAGATCCAGAGAACTCTAAACATTGTGAAATCACCAGTGCAATATTGGGTAGGGCCTCAAGCCAGACTGAGCTTATTAAGAGATTGATAAGGCCGTATTTCCTAAATGCACTAGGCCTTCACCTTCCAGCTTTGTATTCCCCAGAGGCTCATCAGAAAGACTGGAGAGCCTTGGTCAGCTCCCGCCCCTCTCCAAACTGGAGAAAATCACGCCACTGATTTGGAGACATTGGGAAAGCGGAGATTCCCACTGCATCTGGGTACCCCACTGAACCCACACTTTTCCTTTCAGCACTAACCATGTTTGAGGGGGTCCTTGGAACCTCAGTGTGCCACAGCACAGCCTCCTGCCCTCACCCAGCCTTGGCAATATGGATGCCCATCCATAGCTGCTGAATGAGGCAGCCATCAGCTCTCCTCTCTGCTCACCATCCAGCCCCTCCAGCCCAGTTTGCTTCAACACCCATCGCTCAGCCCTCAAGCCATGCAACCATTTTTGCTTCTCTCGCCTTCTCTGCCCGCAACCCCCAGCCCCAATCAAAGAGAATTGAGAAATCGTCTTCTTGCACAAGAGTAGTTACTGTCTAAATGCCTTCTGCGTGGAGGGGGAGCTGGGCACAGCTCTGGCCCCAGTGATGAAGCCAAGCGGCAGCAACCCTGACTGCCCAGACCCGCCTTTGCCCGCCCCCCTTCTTTGCCCTAGTGGCCTTGGAGATTCAGAATTTTCAGAACATACCGTCTCTATCTTTCTCTCTTCTCAGTGATGTCAAGCCTGGTACCACCACGAAGGAAGGAGGGAAAGCGGGAGCCTTATCTCTCCTACGCACGCAACCTCTTCCTCCAGCTCCCACACTGCCCGGCGTTATGTAAACGCACCTTCAGCCCCCACCACAGCCCCAGCGCGGCCCAGCCCCGGGGCCTGGTACAGCTCGGTGCCCCGAGAAGGGAGGCACGAGGAGGCCGAGGAGCCTGAGGAGCGTCTGGCCCTGCAGAGGCCGGTGAGGGGTAAGGCAACTGCAAGGCAGTTGCACAGCATAAAATGCAGCAGCAGAGCAAAGGTCAGACGGCGAGGAACTGCCTCGCCAAAGAGAGGGAGCAGAAATGCCCGGTCCCGGGCCAACCCCGTGCTGACTGACCATCGAGGGGGAGTCAGAAGGGTAGAAAACCCAGTCTGTCACGGCTCTGAAGGAAAAAGAAAAACCTACGTCGAGCATAGGCCGCTGCAGCGGGCTGGGGAGATCTGGGCAGAGCTGGCACCGTGGGCACGGAGCCCGGGGTGGGCAAGCCGCCCAGGGCAAGAGCGCCCGCCGGACCCAAGAGGTGGCTCCTGACCGAGCCCAGAGCCTCCCGTTCCAGCGCTCGAGGCGGGTGGTGGCAGGAGGAGGAAAGAAACCAGGCCAGAGGCAAACTCCCGGGACACGCACGGGGCTTCCTGAGTCGCAGAGTGGAGAAGCCGGGCTTGGCAATGCCCCGGGGTCGGAAACTCCGGTGCCAGGCTGTGAACACCCCCGGCGCCGTGCCGGCCCAGCCGAGGGCGTCAGGGAGCTGCGGCACACCGCAGTGGCTCAAGGAGGCGCAGGGAGAGAAAAGGAACACTGAGGCGCGCCTAGAAATAGCGCACCATTTGCCCCAGCCGGTGGGGGAGTCGCGTCGCGGTTCAGAGAGGGGCAGTTTCGGATCCCGAAACGGGCCAGGGACTTACTTTGAGAAGCCGCAGAGCCATAAGCATTGCTCCACGCCTGTATAAATCTCCGAACCCGGGCGGGTCAGATGCTGCTGTCCTCGCAGACGTCGGCGGGAGAAACCGATAGGGCTCCGTGCGCTCCGCAGCGCCAGCTCCGCGCTGTCAGCTCCTCTCGCTGCCTCCGCGGCGGTGTTGCAACCACTGCCTGGGAAAATGGCTTTTTTATGAATGGGAGGGAAGGGAGCTCCAGTGCGCACGCGCGCCGTTCGCGATTCTATGAATGGGTGGGCACAAGAGACCCCGCGCGCGCATGCGCCGCGCTCCTTTTTTTATGAATGGGGGGCCGGAAAAGGACTTAACCCCTGATTGCTGGGGCTGACTCTAGCTCCTCCTGAGGCCGTCGTTCTTTTACAAAAAGGGGTGGAGGTTGTTGTTGCCTTTTTTTTTTTTTTAAATGAATGAAGGGCGGCGGCGACTGCTGCAGCTGGCTCAGCTGCGCGGGCTGTACCCCCTCCCAGCCTGCGAGAGGAGGTAAAGGCCACCTTCACGCCACTGCGGGCCTAGGCAGGAACCGTCCGTGTCGTTGGGGGGCGGGGGGCACTGCGGCCTCAGAGTCCAGGGCGGAAAGACAGGTGGGGAGGACACACCTAGATCTAGGGATCTCGAACCGCCGCAGGCAGTCGCAGTGGGGAGGGTGGATGGCCGGAGACGGGAAACCCCTGCTGGGGCCTTATCTTTCTCTAGCCTAGGGGCGTCGGGTTGGGGGAGGGGTCTTGAAGCTGCGCTTAACGAGTATTGAATGTCAAATGTCCGTAGCACCGAAGAGTATAGTGGGGGTTGCTTGAATGAATCTGGTTCCATTACTAAAACTGAGTCTCCCTTGAGTGACTGCAGATCCCCCTCTACCCCCCCCCTCCCCCCCGCCAACCATTTCTTGGGTGTGGACAGCGACAGGGCCGAGACCTTTTCCTTCTCCAGTACCCTTTCCCGGCCGACGCTGGCTACTAAACTAGAGAAGACGAGGCTCTCGCCTCGCAGTGCACCCCCTCCATGCCCCACTGTATAGTCCGCAGTGCCCTGGAGCGTGCCCGCCCTCGGCCGCCCTCCCTAGCTGCTCCCCTCTCCACCCCCTGCCTTTCCCAACCCTGAGGAGCCTCAGTCCACAGAAGGCCAAGGCGCCTTCCTGCAGTAAGAGTCTTTCCCCACTCATCCCCCTCGGCGCCCCTCCGGGAATGCAGGAGCAGCCGAGAATTGGCCAGGTGGATGGGTGGAGTCGGCAGAGCAGAGGATGCTGCCGGAGTGGCCATGGGATTAAATAACAACAGGGTTCTTGAGCCGCAGAGGAAATGGAAATGGCCGGGGATCCTTTCTTTGCAGTTAACGATGCTGATGGCGTTATCACATCAGCCTAGGCCATTGAAAAGAAAAGCCCCAGCTATTAGGCCTGACTCCTGGAAGGCAGGATCTCTCACAACAGCCTCAGGCCCAGCTCCGCCCAGGAACCCAGGAGGCTGTAGCCTCTGGGTAGGGGGTGGGGGAGTCCAGTGTTGAGGGTGGTTTGATTCCGGGATACCAGCTGGGCCAGGGCCTGAATCCCCCTTAGTTTCTCTTGCTGGTGTTCTGGCCTCACTGCCAGAGGTTGTGAGCTGTCCTTTTTCTTTCTACGCCACCAAAGGACTGCATTTGGCTGTTGTCAAAAGAGCCAATGAAAGGCTCCCAGTCCAGGCCAGAAATCTGGGGCTGGGGCTCAGGAGATGAGCTGCGTAGGGACATTTTGCAAACCCAGACCAGAACCCAAGGTCACAGAGTCTCAGTGTAAACTGCCTTCTTGCTCCTCAGATGTAGCTTGGCAGTGTGGTTTACTTACTCAGCTCCTGCAAGCAGAGGTCCCCCTCACCTAGGGGACCTCAGTCTTTTAGGGCCAAGACCTTACTTAAAGTCAAAAGAAAAACTCTTTACTAGGTTGATAGAGTATGTATTACAGTTGTTTAGGATTTCCCTTTGCAGGTACTGAAGCTCAGTATCATTATTCCGATTCGTCAGATGTAGGAATTGAGACCAAGCGTCTTGTTCCTGCTCAATGGAAGATCTAGTAAATGTAGTGCTGATTTCCCAGATCTTTGCCACCTAGCTCTTTCTACTTTGCTACCACCTCTTCTCAGCATCACAAATATGAAAACCTGGTTTTTTGTTAAGTCATTTAAGTACCCTAAACAAGGAAAGTTGGAGCAGTAATTTTGCAGCTAGTGCTCTCTCTGGGATTTGAACAATTAAAAGGATGGAAGAAAATACATCCTTTCTAAACCATCAAAGGAAAGCAAGATGGTGGTAGTAGTTTGTGTTTGCTGTCCTGTTTTCTTTATTTAGAGGATGTAGCCAAGAGACAGGCGGGGTTCTGTTCCTGATCTTTTCCCAACTTTTCCTGAAGCCTGAGGTAGAGAAAGCACAGCCTTGGTGGGATGGTGAGAAGATGGAGGAGCCCCCAGCCCTGGCCTGGGAGGAACCTCTGGTGTGTAAGGAAAGTGTGATTCCAGAGTGTCTGGGAGGTACGTGAGGATTGTATTCTGCTCCTACTTGGAATGTAAAGAGAGGTTTGGGGCAAGTGTTCTTAGGAGTGTGTGTATGTTTGTATGCATTCGTTAATTCATTCATTCACTTGTCATTCTGTGTAGGACTCCGTGGTGAGAGACAGTGTTCCCTGCCCTTGTGAAGCTCACAGTCTTTTGAGGAGACAGACAGACCCTGCAATTTGAGGCTGTGATAAGTGCCAGGAGGGGGTCTGAGTTGAGACCTGAAATCTGAGAAGGGGTGAGCCTGAGGTTGAGGAGAAAGGTTGGGCTGAGGGAGCCTGGTTGGAAGCCCTGTGTGGGAAAGGGCCTGATGTGGAAGTGCGGCCGGTAGGCCTCTGTGGCCGCAGCTTGGCAAGTAAGATGGAGGTTGGCCTGGTGAGCAGTTCAGATATTATCCTCTTAAGGGTTTTAAGCAGAGCCTTGACACATTCTAGTTTGTGTTCTAAACCTCTGTAGCAGCCCAGAGGCCGGCTGCTGGGGGTGAGGGGACAGAGTAAAAGGTGACAGGGAAATGCAAAATGTTTGCTCCCCTGACAGGGCGAAGGTGCCATGTTTGTTCTTTGGGGTTGGGTGGACAGTAGGCCTGTGCTTTTTGTTTTTCTTTTCTGCTTCATCTGACTTTGTTTATTCCAAAGCTGCTGTCTCCTGCCCAGGTATAACTTTTCTGCTACAGGCAAATCCTAACGGCCCTGCATTCCTGCCTGTGCTAATTATAGTCCTATCACCCCAACCTCAACGTAAACATCTTCACCCCTACCAGATTGTGGCCAGGGAGTGGGTTCACTTCTGCGCTGGCCCTCTTATTAAGCCCCTCGCCTTGCCAGGACCTGGAGCAGCGTTAGTGGGAGTTAGGAGAGGCAGGAATTCCAATTCGCTGACAGACATTCATGGAGCACTTCCGGTGTGCCATGCCTGCGTTCAGCATGGTTTCCTATGTACTGTTCCTTTAAAAAGCTGTATGCTGGGTCTTATCCATCCTCTGTTGTCAGATAAGAAGTCAGAGGCTATGTCTTAATTATTTATTAATTCCACCAAAAATGATTATGTACTTCCTGTGAGTCAGGCACAGTGTCAGGCATGGGGTTATAATGAGAAAAAAGACAGATACAATTTTTGCCTTTATAGAACTTGCAGTCAGTCATGGGGGTGGGGTGTGCTTCCCCCCTGTTACCTTCATCAACACCCTCATTCATTTCTATATTCCCTTGCCATTCCCAACCTTATGTGAAGTACTAAGCAGTGGTAGTCAGGCCCCCCAACCCAGACAGATTACCTGCCCCTCACCTGTAATCAGGTAGGGGAGATAAGACATTAAACAAATAAATGATGAATGACTGATTTACTTACAGTGATGTGACAGGGAGTGCCAGGAGCAAAGTAGGGGGCCCGGGGGACGCTTCCCTGAAGTTCACATCTGCAGCCTTGGCCAAGCTGGGCCAGGTGCAGAGAGCTCAGAAGCAGAAAGGTGTCTGAGTGCTAGAAGGTGTCAGACCTGAGTTAGAGCTCTGGTTTGGGCCCTTGCTCCTAGGCTTTCTGGCTCAGTGTGTTCATTTGTTTCAGCTCTGAAGGCCAGAGACCTTAAAAACAGATGTGCAGGTATAGACCACGGATTGCTGAAGTTCAGCCCTACCCTCACAAGTTCCATAGCCTTGGACAGGCTCTCCAAACTTTATATGCTTCAGTTTCCTCCTCTGCAGTATGAAAACTACCACTAGTACTTACCACAAAGGGTTTAGTGGAATCTGAATGGAAAAAAAATGTGCGTAAAGTGCTTAGAACCGCATCTGGCAAACGTCTAAGTGCCAGACATATATTTAGATGATTTTTCAACATACCGGGCCATGCTGATGCAAGGAATGAGTTAGAATTTTAAGAGGAGTCCATTTAGGTGGGTGCATCAAAACTTCAGAAAGAGAAAAATAACCTAAACTGTAAACAAGGTTTTCATTGTTAATCAGTAGTTCAAAGAGTAATCCCCTGGCTGTCGTCGCTGCTTTAACTAGTACAATTTTTGCAGGACAGAAGTTATGATGGATTCAGCTGTGTGGCTGGGTATTTTAAATAGTTCACCAAAGAGTTGATTTTAACCCTGGACAATGTACATGCTTGAATTCCGATGATAGCACGTGTGTTTCCACTCTCATGCTGAATGTATGCTGAGTAATGATTCTGTTGCATCAGTAGGGGAAGGGAGTACTAAGCACTTGGTGACTTTGCATAATTCATAATCTCTTCAGTCCTCTATTGTAAAAAGGGCACAGTCTTAACATCTGCCTCAGACAGTCGTGAGCAGTAAGGGAGGGACGTGATATTTTTCAAATAACTTAGCTCAGAACCAAGTGCACGGCTATTTTTGTGGTCTTCTACTTGATCTGTGTGACAGGATGTTTTAAGGATTTGAACTTGGCAATGGTAACACAGGTCACTGGGTTCCTTTTCCCTAGTTTTCCTCAAAGATCCTTGGTTTTCACTCTTTGCTGAACAGGGCTGTAGAGTGGTATGCAAAAGAAGCATTCCATAAGACCTCACATAATTAAGAATAATTTCCTCATAGGTGTGAAAGTGAAGTGAGATTTGCACGGTATCGTTTTTGGCTTCTGAGTCAAGACTTTTGGAATATATTTATATGGCGCAATTCAGATTTGCCTTAGTTCAAGTTCATATCAAATGCAAGTGCCCTGTTTATTTCAGGTGTGGGAGCTACATCCAGAGCAACCATTGAAAGAAGGAAAAAATGCCGAGAGTAGCCCCTTTGGTCCTTTCTGGCAAAGCACAGAAATCCCCTAGTAACTTGAAAAATCAGGTGGTATAGTGGTTGGCAAATTCTGGCTTTAGGAATAGACAGACTTAGACTACGCCCAAAGTAATGCCACTTAATTGTTGATGGATCTCAGGTGAGTTACTGGTCCCTTTTTTTTTTTTTTTTTAGTTTTTAGTGTTCACTTATGTATTTTGAGAGAGAGTAGAGCAGGGGAGAGGCAGAGAGAGAGGGAGACAGAGAATCTTAACCATGCTCTCGCACTGTCAGTGCAAAGCCCCATGCGGGACTCAAACTCATGAACTGTGAGATCATGACCCAAGCAAAAAATAAAAGGCATGCACTTAACCAACTGAGCCACCCAGGTGCCCCAAGTTACTGATCCTTTAGACCTTCAACCTTATCTATATAATGGGCATGATGATTTATTCCATCCCATAGGATGGCTCAGTAGATACCTCATAAATGTCTGTATCATTCATACAACAGAATGGGGACGCTGGGAGCAACACGCAGGTAAGGAATGGATGTCTAGACCCTGGGGTCAGCACCTTTCCAGAGGCCTGATTTTGCTTCATGAGGGAGACGGGGGCTTTGTGCTTCTTCCTGACTTGCCAGTTGTGCTTTGGGCCACTGTTTTCTCCCCTGACCTCCATTTATGCCACTTCATTTGGTCATGTATTCACTTGCACATTCATTCATTCAACCAGTATTTAAGCACTTCTAGGTACCAGGTTCCACACCAGGGCCCGAGGAGACAATGGTAAATAAGTGCTAGGAATCCCATGTTCTCATAGAGCTTAGTGTAATGATGGGAGCAGATAATAAAACGTAAACACCCAAAAAATAAATTCCAGATGTTGGTAAAATCTACAAAGGGAATAATAGAGGGAGGTGACTGCAAATGGAGGACTGAGCTGGTCCCTTTAGGGAGGTCGGGGAAGCCCCTCTGGGCAGCCTGAGGCTGAGGAGCAGGAGCCACAGAAAAGGCCAGGAAGGATGGTGCGGTGAGCTCAGACGCTAGGGCCAGAGAGGGCTGGCATGTTCCAGGAATGCTGACACCTTGGGTCTGAGGCTGGAGTTGCTCATCTCTGCTCGAGGACATTCTGGCCTCCTGCAGCTGACTTGCATCACACTGGAGCTGGCCCAGGCTCTGGACTCTGGAGTACACAGCCAAGTGCACCAGCCTCAGGCCCTGGGGTGGAATTTACAACCATCCTGAGCCTGTTTACCACCTGCCAAGGAGCCCTTGGAAGGCACAGGCTCCTTCTCAAAACCACTTTTGACAGAGCCGTGTATAAAGCAGTTCACCCAGATAGAATTTTTCCCCCTTTTCTTCAGTAATCTCTTTTTTTTCTAAAATATAACATATTAGTTGAACCACATGAAATTGCTGATATTCAACCACTTCTCATGTACAAAGATGGCAATTTCATGCAGTTCAACATAAATGTCATGTAATTCAACATTCAGAAAACTGCACCAATCAGGTATACAACTTAGTGAGTTTTCCCGGAAGAACACACCTGTGGAATAAGTGGACAGGTCGAGAAACAAAACTGGAAACCACACGCATGCTCCCCCATCCCTAGCCACCATCATCCCGCACCTCCACCCCCAAGAGTAACCACCATCCTAACTTAGCACCATAGATTAATGTAGTCTAGTTTTTTACCTTTCTATAAATGGAATTCTATAGTAGACACTTTTTTGTGTGAGATTCATCCATGTGGTTGCATGTTGTTGTAGTTTCTGTTTTGTTGCTATATACTATTCCATAATAGAATTGTACTGCAGTGTATTTATTCTTTATATTATTGATGGGTATTTATATTATTTCCAATGGTTTTTTTTTTTTGAAGTTTATTTATTTTGAGAGAGAGCCAGAGCGCGCACGCGCACAAGAGAAGGGGAGGAGCAGAGAGAGAGGGAGAGAGAGAGAATTCCAAGCAGAGCCCGTGAACCTTGAGATCATGACTCGAGCCCAAATCAGGAATTGGAGACCTAAGCAACTGAGCCACCCAGGTGCCCCTCCAGTGTTTACTTTTAAAAGTACTGCTGGCGCACCTAGGTGGGTCATTTGGTTAATCTGTGACTCTTGATTTCAGTTCAGGTCATGATCTCATGGTCCGTGGGTTTGAACCTCATGTGGGGTTCTATACTGATAGCATGGAGCCTGCTTGGGATTCTCTGTCTCTGCCCCTCTCCAACTCGTGCTCACTCTCGTAAAATAAATAAATAAACTTTAAAAAAAAGATGCTTCTAGGAGGTGCCTGCCTGGCTCAGTCTGTAGAGCATGTGACCCTTGATCTTGGTGTTGTGAGTTTGAACCCCATGTTGGGCATGGAGCCTACTTAAAAAGAATAAATAAAGGGGAAAAAAAAAGAATGTTGCTCTAGGGTCACTGGGGGAATATGAGTTCAAGCTTCACGTTAGGTATAGAGATTACTTAAAAATAAAATATTAAAAATAAGAATATGGCTTCTGTTAATACTTCTCTACATGATTTTTTAAATAGATTTTTGAAAATGTTCTTTCAGTTTATTTTTAAGAGAGAGAGAGAGTGCATGTGGTGTGCAAGCCGGGGAGGTACAGAGAGGGAGGGGGCAGAGGATCTGAAACAGGCTCTCTGTGGACAGCAGACAGCCTGATGCAAGGCTCAGACTCATGACCACGTGATCATGACTTGAACTGAAGTTGGATGCTTAACGGACTGAGCCACCCAGCAGCCCCTTCCTGTACCTGACTTTGGTTGAACACATGTTTGTAAATCTGTGGATATACACTGAGGACTGGTTTGGCTTTAGTGAGTGTTTCCAGGTGTCCATGTGGTTGTGCTAAGTCACACTCTGCCCTGCTTTATTCTGCGTTTCCTTGCTGTCTAGCTCTTGGGCCGGGTTCTGTGCAAAGAAGGAACAGAGGGGGTATAATCATGACATGATTCATGGGATGAGTCTCAGATTGTGTAGTGATTAAGAGCACAGGTGGGTTCAGTTGTTACTCAGCACCTCCATTTACCTACTACCTCTGTGACCTTGGGCAAGTCATCCAACATCACGAGGCCTTAAGTTCTTCATCTATAAAGTCAGATAAACATAGTAGTTCTTATTTCCCACAGGGTCTTTTACCCACCGCTTTAAATGTCTGTGGACTGCCTACTGTTGCGGGGCTCTGTTCTTGGACACTGAATTCAAGGGATGGACAAAACAGGGGAGGCTTCGCCCCCATGGAATTTATACTCTAGTTAGAGGAGGCAGATGATAATGGAGCAAACAAATAATTAAGGTAATTGCAGATAGCGATAGATGTTATGGAGGCAATAAAACCGGGTGCTATGATCGAGCAATGAGGGGAGGGTGGTAGGGAAGTCAGGGTGGGAGTGACTGAGCTGAGACCCAAATGACCAGACGGAGGCAGCTGTGGGTGGCTCTGAGGGAGAACGCTCTATGCAGAAGGGCTAGCTGGTGCAAAGGCCATGAAGTAGGAACAGGTTTGGTGTATGTGAGTTGCAGAAAGGAGGTCGATGCTGCTGGAGTGAATGGGCTAATCTGTGGGATGTTTGAGATACAGCAGCAGAAACAGGCAGGGCTCAGGCTGTGCAGGGCCTTGAAGGCCATGGTAAGGAGTTTGCATTTTATTTTATGTTATTTTTTAAGGTTTTATTAAAAAGTTTTTAAATACTTATTTATATTTGAGAGAGTCAGAGTACAAGCTGGGGAGGGGCAGAGAGAGGAAGACAGAGAATCAAAAGCAGGCTCCAGGCTGTGAGGTATCAGCAGAGAGCCTGTCACAGGTCTTGTGAAAGCCAGGAGATCATAACTCGAGCTGAAGTCCGATGCTTAACTGACTGAGATATCCAGGTTCCCCTAAGTTTTTATTTTTAAGTAATCTCTACATCTAATGTGGGGCTCAGACTCAGCCCCAAGATCAAGCGTTGCATGCTATACCGACGGAGGCAGCCTGGTCTCCTGCATTTTATTCCTATCAGTGGAAGTCATTGAAGAGTCTTAAGCAGGAAACTGCCATGAGCTAATTTACATAAAAATTAAAGATATATAATATATATTAGATACACACACACACACACAGCACAGAGTCTGGCATAGAGTGATGTTTGGTAAATGGTAGTAGCTGCTAGTGCTCTTACTGTTATTGATGTTCTTAAACAATCTAAAAATGTTCATCCTCATGGAGGATGAGGAAGCCAAGACACAGAGCTATTACCATTCATGTGTACAGTCAGTCAAATCAGACAATAAGATATAGATTTTAGTAATCAAAGCAACTGGTTTTGGTCCCTTTCCCAAATGGGAATTTTAAGGCAGAGGAGTTTCTCTGTGGTTAGCAATTGCCTGAGGCCAACCAAACTCAACTCCTTCAGCCCTACCTTACCAAAATGCCCAGCGTTCAGTCACTTGGGTCCCATTGGCTGTGGCCCCCTCCGCCATTTAGGGCCCTTGGAAAAGCTCCTCTTTGATTGTTAATCCATCCGCCTTTGCTCTGAGTCTGATCGGTCAAGAATGGGGAGCCCATTCACTCTCTTCCACCTTCGGTGTCCACCAGGTTTACTGAGACACCATCCATTTCCTAGGCTCGGAGGCTTCCCTACCGCGCTTTTGCCATATACACAGCCCAGGGAGTGTTCTTATGTTTAGGAAAGCCCTTTGAAGGCAGCTGCATTTAATGTTCTCTGACATGCAGAAATGACAAGTAAATAATCTGTGAATGAATGAATGAATGAATGAATGAATGCAAATTGTGTGATGAAACTGGGGAAAGCTTCTTGGAGTATGGAACATTTGTTTCTGGGCAAAGCACCCTTCTCTTAGTGAGGATGTTGTCATTCCTTTACTGTCGGTATTTATGGAGCTTCTGTTAGGTGCCAGGTGCCAGGCACTGCGTAGATCTGAGTTTAAAGGATGCCATTCTTCCCCTTAAGGAGCATCCAGTCTAGTGAGACATACATTCATCAAACAATTGCACAAATATAAATATAAAATGACAACAGGGGAGCCCCGGAGGGCTTAGTTGGTTAAGCGTCCAACTTCAGCTCAGGTCATGATCTCGTGGTTTGTGGGTTTGAGCTCCATGCCGGGCTCCATGCCTGCTTAGATTCTGTGTCTCCCTCCCTCTCTCTCTGCCCCTCCCCAGCTCACAATCTGTCTTTCTCTGTCTCTCAAAAATTAATAAAAGTTGAAAAACAATTTTTTGACAAAAAATGACAACAGTGAAAAGTGCTCTGAGGAGAGGTATTAATACCCTGAAGGTATATAATGAAGGCTGAGGCTTTAGGGAAGTTCCTCTTGTATCTAGTGATACCTGAGCTTAGCCCAAAAGGATGAGTGGTGATAAATGGGTTCGGAAGGCAGAGAACAGCATCTACAAAGGTCCTGAGGTTGGAGGGAGCATGCATGTGAACCCAAGTATATCAAATAAGCCCCACTGTGACTAAAGAATTAAAAATGAAGTGGACTCTGGTTCCAGAAAAAGCTAGAGATAGGGAGGAGGGGACAGATCGGAAAGAGGGGATAGACAGCTTTGGAGGCTGTGTAAGAATATGTAATTTTATCTTTCTCAAGAACCATGGGATACTATTAAAAGTATTAAAGCTGTGGATGTTTGTGTGTGAGTGTGCATGTTAGAGAATATGTCATGTTGGCTACAGTGTGGAAAGTGGATTAGAAGGAACCAGAATATATTCTGGTGACTTTCCCAGCCTTCCTTGGCCCTTCAGTCCTAGGTGATAAGGAAGCCCAGTTTTTCCCAGGTCCAGGGTGTTGCACTATCCTGGTGATTTCCTGACACTCTGGCCACATGTTTGCAAATAGTTCCCTTATCAAATTGTCCTCAGGTGACCGGATTTGTTCTGTTTGACTTTATGAAGAAACCACATTGACAGGAGAAAGCAGGAGGAAAATTTGGCAGTTATTCAGACTCCCTCCTGTATTTTATTTGTAACATGCACATATTGCATTTTTATTTCTTTCAAGTTTATTTATTTATTTTGAGAGAGAGCAAGTGCATGTGGGAGGAGCAGAGAGAGAGGGAGAGAGAGAGAGAGAGAGAGTCCCAAGCAGGCTCAGCACTAAATGAGGAAAAGGAAAATTTTAAAAATATGTTTATTTATTTATTTTAAGAGATAAAGTGGGAGAGAGAGAAACCGAGAGAGAGAGAGAGAGAGAGAGAGAGAGTGAGAGAGAGAGAGAGAGGGGCGCTCAAGCAGGCTCTACTCTGTCAGCATAGAACCCAGTAGGGGGCTTGAACTCACTCACCTCAAGATCATGACCCGAGCTGAAACCAAGACTTGGGTGCTGAACCGACTGAGCCACTCAGGCGCCCCTGATTTCTAGCCAGTCTGGAAAGATTTGTGTTTTCACTGCAGAGCAGTGCATTTGAGTTTGCATGTTTTATTTAAGAATTGAGAATTACTGAATTAGTTATTTTTCTTTCTGTCTTATTCTGTGCCATTTGTCGTGTGTATGCTATGACTATTTTTTAGAGCAGTTTGAGCTTTATAACAAAATTGAGAGTAAAGTACAGAGGTTTTCCATATACCCCGTGCCCTCCGCGTGCATGGCCTTCCCTGTGTCCTGGTTTTTATTTTTGCTTTTCCTTCTACTTTTTTGTCACGTGGATTGAGGTTTTTAATTTTTATTTTTTAAAAAATGTTTTCTGCTTATTTTTGAGAGACAGAGTTGCAGGCGGGGGAAGGGCAGCAAGAGAGAGGGAGATACAGAATCTGAAGCAGCTCCAGGCTCTGAGCTGTCAACACAGAGCCCGGACATCGGGCCCAAACCCGAACAGTGAGATCATGACCTGGGCCAAAGTTGGGCGCTTACCTGACTCAGCCACACAGGCGCCCCAGACTAAAAAAATCATCCCATTCTTCTCCATTGATTGCTTTGGAAGTTACAGTCTCTCTCTTCTTTTAGTGGATCCCCTAGAGGTTTAAAACTTAATCACAATTTCTGCCTTCTTACACTGTATAATACAAGGACCTTAAATTAACTTACCTCCTTAAGTCTTCACCTTCCCCCCTCACCCTTTTATATTCTGTTGTAGATCAGAGTTTCTGTTCTTTTTTTTTTTTTTCTTTCTTTTTTAGGAGAGACATTATACGATCAGATATTTTTCATTGGTGCCTTACAGAACCACTCATTTCTTTGTTCACTGTTTCTTTTTATAAGAGCATCTGTCGGAGATTGCTTTCCTTCTGTCTGCAATTCATCCCTTAGAATTTATTTCAGTGTCTGTTGGTAGTAAATTCTCTTAGTTTTCATTAGGTTGAAAATTACTTTCTTTCACCCCCATATTTAAATTTTTGAATAAGATCCTTGAACAACAGCTATTTTGTTCTCAGCACACTGAAGATACCCTTCAGGCTTCCATTGTGACGGCTGAGATGTCTTAAGTCAGTCTCACTGCAGTTACTTTGCTATTGATCTATGTTTGTTTCAGGCCCTCTGCAGTTTCACTGTGATGTAAGGACTTGTGAATGTATTTTTCTTCATCCGGCTCGGGGTTTCTGGACCCAGAGTTTTCTGTCTTAGAATACTTTGGAAAAATTCTCGGCATGGCCAGCACTAGTGTGAAGCCAGGGAGGTGTATAGGGCACCGAATTTAAGGAGGTACTCATTCTTAAGCTTGTATAAATGCAGAATTGGTCCTGAGAGTGAGTGTCCAAAATAAATTTTATGCCCTAGGTACCTCACTCACTTCACTCCCGTCCTGGTCCTGATTCTACAAACACTCCTCTTCCTTTTTTTTTTTTTTAAATTTTTTTTTTTTAATGTTTTATTTATGTTTGATACAGAGAGAGACAGAGCATGAGAGGGGGAGGGGCAGAGAGAGAAGGAGACACAGAATGGGAAGCAGGCTCCAGGCTCTGAGCTAGCTGTCAGCACAGAGCCTGATGCGGGGCTCGAACCCACAAACGTGAGATCTGACCTGAGCCGAAGTCGGAGGCTTAACCAACTGAGCCACCCAGGCGCCCCAACAGTCCTCTTCCTTATTCCTTCCTTTATTTCCTTCTGTAAATGCAATTAAATGCATATGATACCATCTTATTCTGTCCTCCAGTGTCACATATGTAGTTCTTTGTATTCTTCGTCTCTCTGTATCTTTGGGTCACTCATTAGATTTCTTCAGATTCACTTTCTAGTAAATGAATTCTGCCTTTAACAGTGTCTAGTCAGTGTGCCTGGGTGTCTCAGTCAGTTAGGTATCTGACTCTGGATTTCGGTTCAGGTTGTGAACTCACGGTTGGTGATTTTGAGCCTGGCATTGGGCTCTGTGTTGAGAGTGTGGAGCCTGCTTGGGATTCTGTCTTCCTATTGTTCTGCCCCTTAGCCACTCACAGTCTCTCTCAAAAATAAACTTAAAAAAAAAAACCCCAATATCTAATCTATTTAATCCATCTTAGTTTTAATTTAAAAATTTTTTAAAGTATTTTTGACAGAGAGAGAGAGGGGGAGGGAGGGGCAGAGAGAGACACACACACAGAATCTGAAGCAGACCCCAGGCTCTGAGCAGAACCTGATGCAGAGCTTGAATCTACTAACCGTGAGATCATCACCTGAGTTGAAGTTGAACTCCTAACAACGAAGCCACCCAGACGCTCCTTAATTTTTTTTTTTTTTTCAAAATTGGCTTGGTTACTTTTATAATCTTTTACCTTTGGCTCATATGTTTAGCCTCATATTTATTTCTTGAAATATATTACTACACTCACCCATTTTCTGTACTTAATAATTTTATGTCATATTTTTGTGGATCTGATTAGGCTGTCTGTTATTCCTGCTGGTTCTCACTTATGGTGCCTTATTTCCTTGTGTGTTTTGTGATTTTCAGCTTTAGGCGCAATTTCTTGGAATTTTATGGGCATTCCTTAACGCGTCTGTTGAAATTATAGTTCTTTAGAGAGAATTTGTATTTGCTTTTACCATACTTTGCTTTATTCCTACCTGGAACTACTTAAATTTTCTGCTTGAAGTATTCAAATAGATAAGGTACAGGTAGTATGAATTCAATCTATAAACTCACTTGAAAGTTGGTTTGTAGTTATGAATTTTCAGGGGAGCTTTTGTTTTTCTTTGCTTGTGCCAAAGCACTGTTTGCCGGACAGATTTCCTTGATGCCCTGTCTGTGTCTTGGATGGTGTTCTCACTCACCCTTACACTGAGGCTGTAACTTTTTGTGGACCCTTCTGAGAGCTTCTGTTACACTTCATACCTTGTGTGTGTTACCTTCTGCCTGCCTCTCTTCCCCCTTACCTTATATCTAATGTCTTCTTCCTTCTTTGTATTTATCAGAATGAAAACTTTATGTCACCAGGTTATTGTAGATACCCTAGGGAAAGTTGTCCTGTGCACTCACTTATGTTCCAGAGTTCCCATTTTCATTCCTGCCCTTCTTTTCTTTTTATATCTTGGCCTCTGCATATTTCTTTTTATTTTTATTTTTAATTTTTTTAAGGTTTATTCAGAGACAGAGACAGAGCATGAATGGGGGAGAGACAGAGACAGAAAGGGGGAGACAGAGAATCAGAAGCAGGCCCCAGGCTCTGAGCTGTCAGCGCAGAGCCCAGTGCAGGGCTCAAACCCACGATCTTGGAGATCATGACCTGAGCCAAAGTCGAGTGCCCTACTGAGTGAGCCACCAGGTGCCCTGGCCTCTGCATATTTATTACTTTTTATTTCTTTCTAATTCAGCAATGTATTTTTGAAAAAATTGCATATTTTTGATGTAAAAAATTCTATATTTTGTTGATACTTGGCATTGTTTTCATTGAGAAAGCCATCCAGGGTGTTTTGTCACCACACCATCAGAAACTGAACCAATTATTTGACATTCCCAGAGAAAGAGGTAGCATGATGTAGTATGAGGAGTTGGAGGCTAGACCATACTGGGTTCAAATCCATATTTCATTCTTTTAAGACTAGAGTGCCTGGTTGACTCAGTTGGTGGAAGAAGCAACTCTTCATCTCACGGTGGTGAGTTCGAGCCCCAGTGTATGATGTAGAGTTTATTTAAAAAAAATAATAATTGGGATATCTGGGTGGCTCAGTCAGTGAAGTGTCCAACTCTTGGTTTCAGTTCAGGTCATGATCTCGTGGTTTGTGGGACTGAACCCCGCATCGGGCTCTGTGCTGGCAGTGGAAGCCTGCTTGGGATTCTCTTTCCTCCCTCTCACTCTGCCCCTCCCCTCCCCTGCTCATGCTCTCTCTCTCTCAAAATAAATAAACAAACTTCAAAAAGAATTCTTACAAGGACCCTCTGATGTAGGTACCATTGTTATGTTCATTTTATAGATCAGAAAACCTGCCTAAGGCCACAGGATAGAAGGAGGAACCAAACCCATCCATGTAAGAGACTGGAGCTTATGTTTTTACCTTCAGTAACAGATCTTTTTTATTTTATTTTTTTAATGTTTTTATTTATTTTTCAGAGAGAGAGATCAAAAGTGAGAGAAGGGCAGAGAGAGACAGAGACAGAGACAGAGACAGAGAGACAGAATTGGAAGGAGGCTTCAGGCTCTGAGCTGTCAGCACAGAGCCTGATGTGGGGCTCGAACTCACAGAGCTGTTGACCTGAGCTGAAGTCGGATGCTCAACCGACTGAGCCACCCAGGCGCCCCTGTAACAGATCTATTTCTGACAGAACAGGTCACTGCGTCCTAAAAATTCAATACTTCTCTAAATATAAATGCACTGAAATATTTAATCTGTAGGGTGGGGTGGGACAAAATAGAGCTAGGGTCACCTGGCTGGCTCAGTAGAGGATGTGACTCTTGATTTTGGGGTTGCAAGATCAAGATCCACATTGATCATAAATCTTACTTAAAAAAAAAAGATGGGGGTACGTGGGTGGCTCAGTCAGTTAAGCGTCTGAATTCGGCTCAGATCATAATCTTGTGGTTCCTGTGTTCGAGCCCCTCATTGGACTCTGTGCTGACAGCTCAGAGCCTGGAGCCTGCTTTGGATTCTATGTCTCCCTCTGGTTTTGCCCCTCCTGGACTTGTGCTCTCACTCTTTCTCTCTCTCAAAAATAAATAAACATTAAAAAATAAAAAAGAGCTTAAACACTGGACAGCAGACTCAGTGATTTTGGGATCCCTTGGAAGATCCTTTTATTGGCTATGAGGAGAAGGAGGGCGGTGTAAGAGATGATTCCATATTTTCGAGTGACTAGATGGAAGGTGCTTTTAGGAATATGTAGTCGGACAGAGAGCCGAGTTTGCTTTTGTTTTGTGCCTCAGATCCCTCATCTGTGAAGCAAGATGGTTGGGTTGACCTACAAGGGTTTTATGGTTCTAGACCTCTTGAAGTTTCAGGATTGGCAAAATGACTCAGGAATACTTGTCTCATAGGCAGCTGGAATTTAGAACTGGGACTCGGATGAGCGTCTAGGTTTCTGTGTGTAGACATGTTGGAAAGGGGAGGGTTGATAGTCCATGGAGATGAATTGATAGAGGGGGATGGGGGTCTTTGAGGGTGATGACCGTGACACACAATACAGGGGGTGTGCTAGTCTACTAGAGCCACCGTAACCAAGCACCGTAGACCCAGTGGCTTCAACAACAGAAGTTTGTTTTCTCACAACTCTGGAGGCTGGAAGTGCTTGAGGTCACAATACCAGCTGAATTGGTTTCTTCTTAGGTCTTTCTCCTTTACTTATCGAAGACACTGTCTTCACGTGGTTGGCCCTCTGCCTGCGTCTTAATAAATCCACCAGTCATGTTGGATTAGGACCCACCCTAATGACCTCATTAATTACTTTTTAAAGACCCTATCTCTAATTACAGTCATCTTCTGAGTTGCTGGGAGTTAGGATGATAACATATGGATTGTAGAGGGATGCTGTGAAGCAAGAAGCAACAGAAAGCAAGAATTGGGTGGAAGAGGGAGAAGAGAAGGGAGGACAAGAGAAGAGTATGGGCCCCCAGAGAAACCAGAGGAGGAGAAAGGAGTGGAAATGAGGAACAAGCAGTGGGGGAGGGGCGCCTAGATTAACAGCTGGTGCCCTGAGGACTCCCTACAAGGAAGCCTTTTCAGTCGAAGTGGAGACCAGGCTTTGAGGGTTTGAGGCAGATGCCAGCATGGTAAGAGAGTAGAAGAGTGAGGCGGACCAACGAGCTTTTGGTTTCACTTCTAGACATGACAGATATTCCACATATATATTTATTGAATGAATATATGAAGTTTCTTTCCTCCCTCCCTGATCCACCATGGTCCTAGGACTTGGTTTCTCTTTAGAAACTCTGAGGTGAGGCTGCATTCCAGGACCTTGGGCCTGAGCTTATTCTTTGATGTGGCTGGGCCTTGAGGACAAGCCAGGGGGAGGAGAACATCTTTTCTCTGAGGAAGAGCACGAATTGCGAACCAAACCCAACTGCATTATCAGCAAGCTGCCACATAGTAAAGAAGGGAGTTGGGTGACAGGAGGCTGGAGAGGCCTTGGGGGTTATTTTGTATTTTCCTGTCTGCCCTTCAGAAATGAAGAGGTTGTTCATTCATTCATTGAAAAAAATTTGATGAAACATCTGCTTTGAATTGGGCACTGAGCTAGGCAAGAGGGAGATATCGGTGGGGCAAGCATCAAAGATTCATTGACTGCTTATGTAATGCCGTTTCCTGAGTTAAGTACTTGGTATACCTCCTGCCTTCAAGGACAGTGTAAGGTGGGGGCTGTAGGTGTTGCTTTTGCTTTTTTTTTTTTTTTTTTTTACAGATAGGGGATGAGCTAACCGAAGCTCAAGATGGTGGCTTACTGTGGGTCACAGAGTTGTATGTAAGCAACTTGGTTACATCTTTTTTCCCCACCCTAGTTTCACCCA